>JAWDEX010000022.1:3448906-3471830 GCA_035221805.1 Trichilia hirta
TATTTTTATACATGATTTAATAATAGAAAATCAATATATTTAGAGACGTGTATATTTATAAATTATTTTATATGGTACCATTTTGAGATCATTTTTATTAAACTGTATGATTGATATGATATGAAATATTTTCTATCTATTTACTTTTGAAGTGTGATTTTTAAAAGTCTCGGAGAGACGAGTTTGATTTATGTTTATAAAACGATTGAGAATATGTTCTGAAAAAATATGTTTATGACTGTACAGAGTACAGGTATCTAGTTACTCTTATAAGTCTAAGAGATATATTCGAAATTAAAATGTGTCTTGAGGGTCTGTGACGATTGTCACATATAGACCCCATAATCATGGGCATGACACTATCACATTAATTTTGTATTGTATAAACCATAGCCTAAATAATCATTGCACCTCTCAAACGTGTAAGTAATAATTATACAATGGCTCGTTATCCAGCATCAGCATGCAAATTCATTCGACAAATATTAACTTTTCATTTTTTAATAACCCACGCATGCGAATACTTAAAAAGTATACTATTAACCCCTATAAATATTCCACCCTAATACGAAGGTGGTCAAAGATCAAGCGTAAGAGCGTCCTTTCTTAACTTTATTATGTTATTCATTTTACTCCTTCTAATAATCTAATGTTTCATCAGGATATCAAAATTTTTATACTGAAAAATTCATATTATTCCTAACTTTCTCTTTGTGTTTGCAGGTAGTCGAAAGATGATTATCACGAAAGTTTATTGGTTCGAAACAAATCTCACCTTATCCACCAATATCCCAGAGAAGGCGAATATATAGAGAGTTTGAAATTTTTTGCAAAATTTTAGGCACCAAAGTTAGCAAAGATTAAATACATGTGTCAAGTATAAGCTGAACCTTTCAACATTCTTTTTCAGCATGAAAATCTCGTCTTGCATGAAACCACCGCGTATACCTGGTTTGCCAAGAAAATATTGAATAATAAAAATTGTCCATTCTTAATTTTATTTAAAATTAATTCTATTAGTTTTATTTTAAATTAATTCTATTAATTTTATATAACAAATTATTTTAATTTTAGTATTAATATTTCATTTTTTATTATTATAGAATTTTTCCATTTACAAACATAATTTAACCATTGTTAACAAATTATTTTGTTAGAAATATTAATCTATTTTAGAAAATAACTAAAATTAAATTAATTTATTGCTTTATCAATATGTTCTATCCTTTTATTTGTTGTTAGATAAATATCAAATACTAAAACATAAATATTGTCCCATTCCTTATATATGACATTTGAAATTTTTCATTCTTTTTTAAACTAATACAATCATAAATGGGTTATAACTATTACTTATTTATAGTTATATAACATAATTAAAATTTAAATATTATATAGATGGATGAGAATTAATATGTTTGTTATTATTATAATAATATAGTTTTTTCTCCCAAAATGAAGAATGAAAGCATATATGTTTTGTAGAGATAATTTTCTTACCATTTTGGTTTTGGTTTTGTTGAAGAATGATACTTAAAAGAATAATAACTAAAAATAATTAAAAACATATTTATATTAATAAATCTATTTAAATGATAATTTCTTACCTTTTCGAAATTTCAAGGAGGGGGGATTCGACTTTCCCTAATAGTAGGGTACTGCAAAAGAAATTACTTTGATCATGTAGTATCAGTAAACCTAGAATTGATTCTTTCTTAGTCGATGACCAAGCGGTTAATAGGAACGGACTGGAAATTTATTGGCAATATGTCTATATTAGTTCAAATTCAACTTGGCCCAATAATTTACTGTTTATATTTGTAAAAGAATATTTAATAATCGTTATCAATAGCATTAAATAAATAAATTTTTACACAAATTTATTTATATAAATTAATAATTATATAATATCATCATTTCTATTATTTTGTAAAATTAAAATAAATAAAATAAGATATAATATAATTTTTAAAAACTTTCTCTTTTGTCAAAGTTTAACTTTATTATTACTCAAATTTGAATAACAATAAAAAGATAAAATTTATTTTTTTTTATTAAAAATAAGTAATTTCACATTCATCTAAATTTGTTATAAAAATATTGCTAATATTACTACTCTCTCCACAACTCTACCTACAAATTGACTATTACTTATCAATCATTCAGTATTATAATCCTATTTTTTTAATTTTTACTTAATATTAGTTAATAATTGAATATTAGGAGTTAAATTATAGCTGATAAACAAATCAAAACATGCAAAAAATTAAAAGGTTAGGAAATTGGACATGGGTGGTGATAGGCTTATTCCATTTTTCTTTTGGTAATAGCACCCCATTTAATTAATTAAATTATATAAAAACAAAAGATTTAACATTTTATAAGTTACTTTATATATTAACAAATTAAATTAATATAATTTTTTTATAATAAATTACATCTCTAATATGTTTTTTTGACTTTAAGATATTGTATGCATTAAAAAATATATTTTAATTTTAAAAAAAGTATTTGAGATGCTAAATAATGTGGTAAAATTTGTTTCATATACTGATTTAATAATAAATTTATTTATTTTTATTAGTTTATTAATTATAAAATTTTGATTATTAAAAAATTTAATAGGTGGGCAGTAATTATAAAAATTAAAAAATATCATAACCCTATAATTAAGAAAAAAAGTATTGCTTATATTATTTTTCTAATTGCCATAAAAATAGTTAGCAATAGCTATTTGAATGTGATAAAATATTTAAAAAAATGAGTATAAATAATAAATGATAATTTTATTTTTGTTTAAAAGTTTTATAATTAATAGAATATAAAAATGTCATTATAGTTTATGATATGTTATGTTGTTATTATATAAATTAATTTATAAAACATTAAAATTTTTAATTTTCATTAGGAATTTGTTTATTACATGGGGCGATATTATAAAAAAAAATGTGATTGGAACCTGAAATAAGTGAGCTTTAAAGAAGGAGCCCAGCCCAAAATTTTAAATAGCCCACAAATGCAATAGGGAAAAAAATTGTTGAGAAAACACAATGAGCAAAAAAGGGGTAAAAAACTAGGACTGGGCATGTCGGAGTTGCATTTAATTTCTAGAAGAATTGAAATGAACTGAATTGACTGAGTTCCGTTAATTTCTATTGAAGTAAACTAAACTTGGAAAATTAAACAAAACCGAATCGAATAATATCAAACTGGTTTGATTTGATTTTGGTTTGAGTTTACGTGGGCTCTTCATTTCTAGTTTTCGTTTTAAAAAATAGAATTTGGGGCCTTGGATTTATTCTTTTATAATTGAAAAAATAGTTGCACAGAATATTAAGATTTTTACTTTTCATTCGAATTATTTTACATTTGATTTTTAAAAATTTTTTTAATTTTAGTTTTTCCCAAATTAAAAATTTATAAAAAAATTTTCTTTAGAAAAATATAATTGATTTGCATTAAATTGAATTTTTCATGTCCTACACCTATTTGCTCATTTATCTATATTTTGATAAATTCCTCCATTTGCAAATATAATTTAAATACTCCAAAAATAAGACTTTATTCTACATAAAGATCAATTTAAAAAAAAAAAATTAAATTCCAAACTATTCCATGTCTTCACAAGTCACTAGTGGCTACTGGCCACAAACGACATAATGTTCCAACTGTTTGTTAAATTGTGCAGTTATCCGGGTCACTAACTCCATTACATGCTATTCGAGGCATTGTCATTTTATTTTCATCGGCAGACAGTATGTCTGTAACGAGCCCAGAGGAAACAAGGATCAGGCCTTCCTAGGTTCGGTTTGGCTTTGCATCACATCAGCCAAAAAGTTTCCAATGGTAGTGACCCAAATTACCATCAGAGTTATAGCACAAAAAGAAGCAGATACTAAAAGCAAAGCACCCGTCAACTATATTTATGACATGTTTGGTATTTGTTATCTCTATTTAGTTTTAAAGATAAATTGTAAAAAGTATTTAGTATAACCCCAATTTCTAACGAGATTTACTTGTTCTTTAACAAACATATATTTTACTGTATTATGAGTTACAAGTCTACAACCAACGTCTTAATCATAAACATATCTTTAAACACATATTCCTCTTGGATCATTGAACTGCAGGGTGTCCAAATTCAATCCAATAGCGACATAAGAGTAATGATCATTGAACTGCATTATTTATTGCTTTTGTATCATACAATTGATGTATCTACCACTCTTTCTTCCCTAAAGTCTCCTAGCCCCTTTGCTGCTATGATAAAGAAAAAGCATATAGAGTATAACATATAATAAATGAAAATAAATTTTACTTAAAATACACGTAAATAGTAGGATAAGAATAACAATGCCTTTTCCAAATTGTGCCCAAGATTTTTCAATGATATTATAAAATTATAATTTTGCCCAAGATTTTTCAACCCCCAATTGATGTCACAAAATAATAATAGTGGTCAAGTAGTAAATATGTTGTGGATTCATTCGCCATTCCTGGTATCAGGCGGCCAAGGCCTGAATATAAAAAGCAACCAAGGCTGCTCAAAGCTTACATTTGTCATTAATATAATACTTACAATTTCTTCGTATACACGAAGATCATTACCAGGTTCACACCCGGAAAATCTGTTTCCTAATGCTGCGCTGAATATTCAATGCTTTCATTTTCAAGGACCATTTCAAATGATAAAGATAACATACAAAATATTCCAAGGAAAAGAAAGTGCTAGAATTCCCCATCCAAGCTCACAATTCTGATCATCCATCCATCAAGACATTACGAACAAAAATGGCACAATCTTTGCTTACGATAAATATTTCAAGTAAACACTAGAACACGAGGAATAAAGAAATAGAGGAACCAAGCCAGTCCATTAACAACTGCCAAAACTACATTTACAGCGTCAATCACCAAATTTTAAATCAAATCGCCAATCGGCTATTCACAAATTTTTTCTCAGTAGCGATCGATCACAAAACAAATCAAAAGACCCACCCTCCAATACTAATCATCTTATCTTTATATTACAAATAACGATGCTCTCTAAAATGTTTGCCGATCTCTTTCTTTGCTCAATCACAATACTTACAGAGAGATTTGCAAGGAGAGAGATCACCGAAAACCAAAAATCACATTATATATACACTACTAACATATATTCTCAAATTCTCTAAAAAAAATATTGATAACTCCCTCTTGTTAGGTCTGCTGCTGTGCTTGTGAATTATATTGGCATTCAGCTTCCTTCTATATACAATTTCTTTTTTTTCTTTTATAGTTCTAAGCCACAGCGGGGATACTTGAATTTTGGCGATCCCCGTTAAGGCAATCAAATCCTTCTACTCTAACAGTGGCTGGTTTAAGCCCAAAGTTCATTCTAGCACACCCAGCTTTACGTGCTGCTGCTGATGGAGATGATACACCAGACGAGGGTGGTGCAGGAAACAAAGGCAAAGGACTGTGTTTTTCGTCTCCAAACAGGACATCCTGAATTAAAGGGTTGGCAGCCCTGCTTGGAGGAGACCCACAAAAAAAGGGTGGCGAAGATCCTACCTGCGATGCAGATTGTTCCACCCCATAACCCTCCTGTATTGATGAGAAGAAATTATGTAAGGCAAAACAAAATACATTTAAACAACCTACATAGAGATAATCAAACAAATAACACAGGCAAACAAGTGAAAGGGCATCCTTACATAAGATACATAGAACAAAAGGAGGATATTTACCTTCGTGAGAATGATGTCTAGAAGCTCTACCCCAGCTTTCGAATCAGACACCTCAACTGGATGACTGCAATCAAATTACAGATACTTAAAATTAAACTTCTAAACAACCACAAAAATATATAGAAATCATTTGAAAAGAAATATATAAATTTTTACCTCATGTGCCACCTCATCGGCCTGTTAGGTATATTAGCCAAAATCCCAACTCGACGAGGCTTTGGACAAACAACAGATCCCCTCTGGTCCGGGTAGGAGACCAAGTCACCCCTCTCCTCATGTGCGCCAAAGGCGTTCTTCTGGTGATAGAACTGGTTCATCTTCAAAAACCCGCTTTAATTCAACAGAAAAACGCCTACGAAAAACAATAAAATCGGATTCAATTTTCAACTTTTAAAATAATCGGCATCTTTCGTTAAAGAATTAAATATAAATTACACGTCTGTTGATTTCTGAGAAAATTAGGAAAAATATTACAGAACTTTCTGTCAACCAAACAGAAAATCATGAGATTTATTCACAACAAAAATCAATCAATTACGACGACCTAAAACAATCAGCCTTCAAAATGGAAAGCTGAAAATTAATTTAAAACTTGTTTGGATGCTGAGAAAATAGGGTAAATAATTTCCTCGCAACCAAAAAGCAAATCGCCAGATTTTAACCTCACAATAATCAACATCAACCATAAAAATTGAAAATTCACCCGTAAATCCATCCAGTTGAAAAAAAATAGGTAAAATCCAACAACAAATAACAGAAACACATAATTTTCTCATCAACCAAACAGAAAAAACAGGAGATTTACTCATACGGTCAACAGATCTAGATTCACACCTCGTAAAAAAATCCCTTTTGTATAACTTCATACACTAATCAACTACAAAACTCTCAAAAACCGAACGAATCTAAGGAAACGAAACGTTTTCGTTTCGATTGATGAGCAAGTAGAATATCATCAGGACACCGAATTTCAAGGGGAGAAAACATATCAGATACGCGTAACAGAAAAAGAAAAAAATATATGGCTGCATATTACACAGACTCTTGAACGCTATCGGATGTAAAAAGACCAGATCTATCGTCTGAATTTATAGAACAAAACGCTGCGTTTTACCTGAACGAATCCTCGGAGCATACGATTGTAGAGAAGAATGCCACGAGGCTGGGGAGAGGAGTGATATTGGGCTGATAAGGATTTATAGACGTGGAATAATAGGAGGGTGAAGTTGCGAATGCAAGTCAAACGGTGTCGTTTCGAAAATGTGATGAATAATTTACTTAGAAGACAGAAACAATAATTAAGTAACAGAATATTGAAATTTTGGTAAATTTATCGAATAATATTTTGATATTCACTCTTTATCTCAATTTTAAAATTAGAGCTTAAATTCTTTTTTCTATATATAAAAATTGATTTTTCCATTCATTTAAAGTTTTTCATTCTTTACTTTAGAGTAAATTTTAAATAATAGACAAAAAAATAATATAAAAATTAAAAATAAAAAAAATATATAATTTTTCATCCCTACATCATTGGATAATTGATAATATAAAATTATGGGAAAATATAAAAGGAAAACAAGAAAAAGTTGTTTTTGTTCAACGGGGAAAAAGAAAGGGTGTTGCCGGTGTTTGACTTTGACTATCCTCTCCACGGCTGGATTCCATGAGTTTCCAACTCATCTCAGTGGATCTGACTTTTCAACGCAAATAGATTTGCTTTTTTTGATTCTTTCTAGAAAGGGTTTTTATTTTTTATATTTTTCAGAAACAACGCGGAAATTATCACGCGCGCAATTCCCGCATATGATGGGAATGGGAGGGAAAGGGCAGCGTGGACTAGGTAATCATGTGGTGGATCGCATACCAAAGCCTTCATTTCCACCACAGGCCAGTTGTGATGTCTGATGTTGACACGTGTATACATGCCGGTGGTGGGGACCACTTGGGGAATGAAGATGATCACGTGAACCACATTTTGGTAATTATGCCAAATGGGCACTTTACATAGAAGTTCAGGGATGACAATATCTCCCCCGTCTTAAGTCTGATAGAATTAATTTATCTTAACCGAAATAATAGAAATAAATTTATGAAAAAAAGAGCTAGAAATGAGAATAAATTTAATTTTTATTTTTTTAATAGGATGAAAATTGGTATTATGCTCCCCACTTTGTTCTCGCCTTATTCGCCGTTTTATTTATAATAACTATTTTCTTTGTTTATAATAAATATATATATCAATATAATTTTGTACAATAATTTTTATATTTTAATAATATTTGATATTTTAATTATATTTTTATTTAATGCGATTTCAGTGATATTTTTGTTTAGGTTAATTAAATTTGCTTCCAGGAATAAGAATATAATTCAACGTAAGCAGGGAACTGAATCCGATTCCAAGCGGAGTGGCTCGGAATATATTTGATTTTTATACTATAAAAAAATGAATATAAAGAAATAGAAAAATATAGTCACTATATACTTCGCATAATTTATTTTTATTAATTATATTAATTTAATTTTTTATTAATTAATAGTATGACGTTTGTCAGTTTGTACAAAAAAAAATAATAATAATAATAACTCTAAAAATATCTATGAATCTATTCGAGGTATTTATTCAATTTTAAATTTTATTCTGTTATCTTCAAAATTTTCACTCAATACATTTAATCGTGAGTTTTAAAATTTTATAATATTTTTTATTTCTCAACTCATACAATTTAAAGATGAATATAATTATTAATATTATATATTAATTTTTTATATTTTAAATCTAATAATGAGATCTGATTGAAAATTTATGACTCAAATATTTACATACAAAAAAATAAATAAAAAAAATAAAATTATCATACAAGATTGTATTCAAATTTAATAAGACACAAATCAATAAATTTCATTGACTAAAATTAAATATTTTATGATTATATTATTAATGCAACAATTACATTTTTTATTTTTTCTGTGATATCAATTAGAAATTATAAAATTTAATATTCAATAAATAAATATTATCTTACTTATCACATTATTTAAGTGAATAATTTAAAATATATAATATAATTGATAAATTAAATGACTTATATAGCTTTGGGCTTAAAAAACTTTAAAATATGACTAAAAAGTATGATGCCATAAGTAAAAATAAAAATTTTTGTATCATATTTTTTTACGTATGCAATTCAACCATATATGTATATGTGAACTCGCAAAGGCATTCACAATAATTTATAGTTCCCAGATTATAATACTAATTTTGTTTCCTAACTTCATAGTCCAATAAAACAATGACATTAGAATATAAAAATAAAGTATTCGAAAAACATTTGTTGATAGCTTAAATGTACTGAATGTAAAAGCGATTGGAAATGAATTTTGGGTTTACTTCTCTCCTAATTTAAAAATATTAAATATTAATATAAAAATATGCAAATTATACTAAAAATTAATAATACTAAATACTTTTTAATCATTTTAAAATTATAATATAATTACTAAATATCAAACAATTTTTTGAAATATATTTAATATAATCAGTTTTCATGTAACTTTAAAAATAAATTGTAAAAAATGTGTGATAACATTAATTTTTAGTGAGAATAATTAATATTTAATATTTAGTTTTTATCATATAATGATTATGAAGACATTATATTAATCTAAATATTTTGTCCCTATTGTTAAAATGATAAATATAAAGGTGTTTAATTTAAGGGAAGTTTATTGGGTGATATCAAATCAAAGTCTTAATTTTATTGAGTATACTCAAGTCTTTGAACAATAATTTTTATGTTATTATTTCACATTTTCATTTCATTTGATCTTTAATTTCTTTCTTCTTGCGTGTACAAATTTGACATTATCATGTTGGGGTCGGTGCGTTTTTGGGTTGGATTAGAGCCGATCCAAATCAAATTAAAAAGTTGGGGTTGTTTATGAATCCAAATCACTTTAATTAAGTCGGGTTCAAGTTATCTTTCAAAAAAAACTTTTAATCAAGGAACCTTTTCTTTTTTCAAATAACACCCAATTTAGTTAATTTATAAATATTAAAAATTATAATATTTTTAAAACTATTTTATATATTAACAAAATAGCCCTATTATAAATTAAATTATACATTAATTTAGTTTATGTTAAATTACAGCACTAATATTTGTAATTGTGTATTTTTTATTTTTTTTTACTTCAATGTATGACATGCACTTCAAAGTATCTTTTAATTCAGAAAAATATTTAAGATACTTATATATATATATATATTATATTAAATTACAGCCCTAATATTTTTAATTGTATATATATTTTTACTTTAATGTATTACATGCACTAAAAAATATATTTTAATTCAGAAAAATATTTAAGATTCTTATATATATATTAAAAAATTGAAATTTTGATATAATAAATATATTATATAACTTATATATATTAAGTTAATTGATATTATTTTTAATTATTTTATTAATAATAAAATTTTGATTATTAAAAAATTTAATATAGGGATGTAATTATAAAAATTAAATGATATTATAACCCTATAATTGTGAAAAAAAATAATGTTATGTTTGTAATAGTCATAAAAAAATTTATTAATAAATATTTGAATGTAGTAAAATATTAAAAAAAATATTAAGAATAAATAATCATTGGTAATTTGATTTTTTTTTTTTAATTTGTGTAATTAATAGAATATAAAATATAATATTTTAATTTATGATACGATGTTTCAAAAAAAATTATGATAAGGTTCTTTTTGTTATTATACAGATTAATTAATAAAATATTATAATTTTTAAATTTTATGAAAAATTTGTCAATTGCATTAGGGTTGGCGTTACAAAAAACGTGAGATGGAAATATTTTAACTTACTAATTAAAATATTTATTTTGAGATTTATTTATTTATTTTTTGTTTAAGATCTGAACAAAATTTAATTTCAGATGCTCCCTAAAAATCAATTTCGATCAAAGGTGCAAGCGCGACTAAGGCTAAACTCTGCATTTCAAAAGTGCCACGTGTCGACTCCAAGACTCACAGTCCTTCATTCAGATGGCAGCCCGTCACCTAGAGCTTCAATCCCGAACCGGCGAATACGTGGACTTTCATTTGGAAGCTTCTGACCGGTCTAAAAACCAAGTGACGTGTCAAACTTCCCCTTTACATGAGAAATTATTAAAAGAAAAAACATTTAGACCCCTAAAATGTAGATAATACGAGAATACACTCCCATAAGATTAAAACTATTTAAATAAACCCCTAACTGAGGTAAAATGGGGTTCCCATTTATCTTTTAGCATTTAAATTTCTACAAGATTTCAAGATAATTGCACTCTACTTAAAACATATTAAATTATTGACAAATATTTTATAAATTTACACATTATTCTAAATTATGATCTCTTTTGTTCAAATTAATTAAATAAAGAATAAAATTATAAGTGTACAAAGAGAAATTAATCAAAATTAATAACACATAATATTATTGTGAAAATACACAAATACTCTTAAAATAAAATAAAATTTTCCCCCAACTTGTGAAATTAATCAAAATCCTCAGTATATTTATATCTACTTTAATTTAAAATTATATTTGATTTATAAATTGATATATTTGATTTTTGTGATGGTTATGTATGTAGATAATTTTAATTTGTAAGAGTGAATTATGATTTATTGGAATTAATTTTTTAAATTATAATATATATTTTTATTTTTTTACGGAGGCAGAGTGCAAATTTTTTTAGGATTTTAGAAAAATTTAAATATTAAAAAGCAAAAAAGTTTCTTATTTAAGGGTTGATCGGATATTTTTGATCTCTTAAGGGGCCAAACTCTGAGAGATTTAGATGTCGTTTTTCTATTATTGAATTAAAATGTTTCGAACGCAAAAATCTCCCCCTTGGATCGCATCTTCAACGAATCCCATAAATAAAAATAAACTCAAAAAGAAAAGTCAGATATCGTCATCATTTTGGCTGCTTTCCCGGTCCACCCCCACCAAGACTCTTCCTGTAATTTTATTTTTGAAAATATAATTTTAATTTAATTTCCAAACATGGCCTTAAAATTTGATATACTGTGCAGCAGTCGTCACCCTTTTGATGGTAAACTGAAACGACTAGCCACCAATCATTCCGTTTGGTTTTCATTTTTTTTTTTTTTTTTGTGAGAACGAAGGTTCGAGTTTGGGTGCAGGGCTAATTGGTTTGAGAGAAAAGAGAAGAAGGGTAATGGCGATATCAGTGACGTTTGAAGGGATAAGTGACGAGTTGAAGAAGATTTTGGATGCTGACATGGATGAAGTACCAGCTAGGCGCAGGGCTCGAGAGGCTTTTAAGGATCTTCAGCTTAATATTGACCATATTATGTTCAAGGTAATTATTCCTTAGCATTGACTTGCTTTGATTATCCGGAACTTTCAGGACTCGTTTATGATAATTGTGGAATTGGGAAAGAAAGGAATATCATGATGTAAACATTTATAAAGTTTCCTTGTTGCGGACAGAGTTACCATACTTTAGATGGATGATGGATACGAAATTGAATAAAATGTTTATATTTGTTGTGTGTGGGCAACATTTTGATTATTTTTTTTCCCCATGTTGCAGACCCCTTCTGATGGATTGAAAATGAAAGAGGTGAGAAGTCAAACTTAAGTTTTATTCCTTCCTCGTTATACGAATGAATCGTTTGTTTTGTGCACATTGAAATGGAAAAAGGAAATTCCAACTAGTCTTTTCATATCATGATAACATCTTTCTGTAAATTTTTGTCACTGAGGCATATGGTTTTTGTCAGTTATTGGCTCTTCAACCAATTGATAAGCTTGAGCAACTGGAGAGTGTTTTAACCATCCCTTGGCTATTTGCTTTCTTGTTGGATAATTTGTTTAGTTTTGGACAAACTTTGTGTCCTACCTTGTTCATATTTGAATTTGCTGTAGTCTGCTTGTAACGAAGGATAATCAATAGTTATTCTGTGATACAGTCGTATGAGGTGAATTCTAGAGGACTGGAAATTTTCACTAAAAGCTGGCTTCCGGAAAACTCTCAACTTAAAGCAGTGGTGTGTTATTGTCATGGTTATGGAGACACTTGCACATTTTTCTTTGAAGGCATGTAGTTCATGGCAACTAGTAACCTGCTTTTAATCCTAGGCATGCTCTCATAATTGAGCCTAACTTTTTTCTGGCACATTTTCAGGAACTGCAAGAAAATTGGCATCATCTGGATATGGAATTTTTGCTATGGATTACCCAGGATTTGGGCTTTCAGAAGGTCTTCATGGCTACATCCCCAGCTTTGACCAGCTGGTTGCCGATGTCATTGAGCATTATTCCAAAATCAAAGGTGTGCTAAGTTATTTTATAATTTATTTTGGATTGTGTTGAAAACCTTCAATGGTGACAAATTTTTGTTATCAGACTGGAATTACATTTGCTAATTTTACCCTTTCCCTTTCCATGGCGATTTGAATATTCCATCTCCTTGTATTTTGGTTTTCTTTAACATAAAGAAGACCTTCTCTCTTTCAACATTTGTTATTGGTTGAGATGATGCAACTATTATGAAATGATCTAAGGACTACAGTAGTAAGCATTGTAAACATCTTATATATGGCATGATAGAATACAACCAAGATGAAAATGGTGTCAAATACAGCTCTGTTGTTGATGTTCATATCTGCTGGATTTGCATCGCAGAGAACCCTAAGTACTGTGATCTTCCGAGCTTCCTCTTTGGACAGTCTTTGGGTGGAGCTGTAGCTCTGAAGGTGCACCTTAAACAACCTGATGCTTGGAGTGGTGCTATCCTCGTTGCGCCTATGTGCAAAGTACTTTCTTTAACCTCATAATATGAGAAACTTTGTTTATTGACATTTGCCTCTGACTTTGTCAAAATTTTGTGTAGATTGCAGATGATATGGTCCCTCCAAAATTATTGAAACAAATCCTGATAAGTATAGCTAATGTTCTTCCAAAGTGGAAGTTGGTTCCTCAAAAGGATCTGGCTGAGGCATCATTTAAAGATCCGAAGAAAAGGGAGCTGGTTTGTCTCTTCAATCTTTTCAAGGATTAAAATTAAAACATTTGTTGGTTGTGGTTTTGTAGCAAATAAAATGGATAGTGCCATGGAGGATTCTTATGCATGTTGTAGCATCATTATTTTCTCTTACCACAACATTTTGATCAAGTTCTTCATTTAGTCTGCTAGCCACCTGTAAATTCTAAGCACTCTCATTTTTCATGTTGAACGCATAGCCCACTTGTTTCTCTCTTTCTTTGGATGCAGGCAAAGTATAATGTTATTGCTTACAAGGATAAACCACGCTTGCGGACTGCTTTACAGATGCTCAAAACCACGCAAGAGATAGAATGTCAGTTGGAAAAGGTATACAATTTCCTTTCCTAATATTCTTTGAATTTTGATATCAGTTGCTCTAATGTTTTTTCCTTTTTCAAAGGAAACTTCAGCTTCCATTGGATCCTGTGCAATATATTTGAATTGTCTGTTAAATTATCTATAGGCTTATGTCATGAGGTTTTTCCTTATCTTTCTGTATGCATTAAGGCAATTGACTCTAAGTGCCTGTCTAGTTGGAACTGTGATACTTTGGACAAGCTGATTTAATGAAGGCTCTCAGAAATTGCATAGCTGATACCTTAAATAGGTTTTAGTTTGGCATGGACTCGAATAAAGTAGATAACTCAATACTTTTACACATTTATTGAATATACTCTAATCTTAATCATGACCCATATATTGGAAGACTATGAATCATAAGTCATAGAAGTAGACGATAAACCTGTAATGCGATGCATGATATTATTATCGACTGATGGAGTATATTATGCCTTGAATCAAACTGCTTCTGCACAATTCGAGTTATGATAATTAAGATGTAAATTCACTAGAAAATGAAACAAACTCGGACACAAATATAAGCTTATTTTTTTCTCAAGGAACCAAGTTTGAACAGCAAAATTTTGACTTCGTTTGTCTGTGAACTTTAATTATTATGCTTTAGATTTGTGTTGATTACTATCCCATAAATGTTTCTGAAAGATAATTTGTTTTTTTTATCTTACTTTAAGAAAAGATGAATAACCAATTACATGTAGTGAATAACTGCACTTTTTAAACTTATTATAATGCTATCAATATGAATTATTAACGTAGGGATATCAGCATTTCTATTGAGAGCTATATGATTTGTTTATTGGACATGTTCCGAAGAGTTCATGAACAAAAATTTGATTTGTTTGTTTAACATTATAACTTATACTTGCTATTACAACAGATTTCTCTGCCATTACTAATCTTGCATGGAGAAGATGATATTGTAACTGATCCGTCTGTGAGCAAAGCCTTGTTTGAGAAAGCAAGCAGTAAGGACAAGAAGTTCATTCTTTACAAGGACGCTTTTCATTCTCTTCTGGATGGCGAGCCAGATGACATGATAATCAGAGTTTTTAGTGATATCATTTCCTGGCTTGACGTTCACAGCCAAGGAATTACTGCAAGTTGATCGCTTGACATCTCTCAGCCTCTTGTAGAAAAAGAAAAAGAAAAAGAAAAGGAACCTGATTAGTTGCTAAATGGAAAAAGTACTGCTAAAGATTTTGAGTGGCATCCCGATATTAGCATCTCACCAAGCGATAGGGCAAATATCCTAGTAGTACTGTATCACTTTGCTTTTGTAATTCAAAATTCTTTAGCTCCCTACAGAAATTAAGAAGTCTTTAATAAGGTAGTGATATAGCATTGGCAGAATAGCTGCTACATCACTTAGAATGCTAATTATTAGAATATAACTTAAGATTTCTAATATTATTCAAATAGAAAATAATGTTACTATTGAATGTATAGAACTGTTCGTTGAATTATATTGAAATATTGTACTCATCAATTACCAGCTCTCACCTCAGTTAAATTGCTTTGCAATTTTTGTATCTTTAAGTCTTAATATTAATCCGAGTAGTGTTCTTGTTTTTGTCAAATTTTTGCAGCAGTTGCAGGTGTACATGCACGTTAAGGCTTTGGGCGTCCAAGCATTAGCCCGTGTCGCTTAAAAGGAAAGGACCAGTTTTCCCAATCTAACCTAATCTTTGTTATTAAGGTGCTCCAACCTTTGCCTTTGATGATTAGAAGCATATCTGTAGCTCACAAACCAACCCATGAATATAAAAATGATAAACTTAAGCTATTAATTTGTAACACTGAGATTTATCTTTAACCATTATTTTTTAAAAAATACTCGGATTTTATATATATATATATTGTCATTAGCGATGAGAGGAAGAAGCACATTTTGCGTTGTGGGATGGTTTTCTCCACTTCGTTGCATTCTACAAGATAAGGGTAAAATATGAAGAGACAAGGAGGTCCCAGACAACTCAATACTAGTGTTTTTTGTTTTTTTTTTTCTCAAATTCTAAATAACATGAAAATTTATTTGCAAAATGTAAATAATGATAACATTTATCCGTACAAAATTCGTGTATGCACCAGTTCTCAACCGTTTAGTGGCTTAATTGAACTGATATCAATTGATTGATAGCATTGCATGCAAAGTTTAGTAGTATTCTTAGTATATTTATTATTTACAACATGTCTAAGTATGCAATAATTAACTTGATGGCTGTCTCTTTCACTTATTTCTTCAAATCGAAAGTTGACTACCTCTAAGATAAACACGAAAATGGTTTAATAACTACCACTGTAACACATGAGGAAAATACCTAACCTCATCAGCAACTGTAGCACGGATCCCAAGTTGACATGACAAAACTCGTGTTAAGCTAAGTTTGGTAAGATAGTTACACTTTCGGTGCTTCTCAGCTTAGCTTCTAAAGCAAAGTGAGATGAAATAATGAACGAGTGAGTGACGTTTCCATCAATTTCGATGGTGGGTGCGTAGTACTAGTTGCCAGCCTGTGTGTCCATGCTGGTTTCGTATCAGTGGGAAGACCCACCTCACCATTTTTGTATCTTCATTTCTTTTCTTTCTCTTTTCCGTCTTTCTATTTTTAATTCTTCAATAAACAGAGTGGTTATTATAAACGGATGAAGAAGAAACCATTATTGTTGTTATTGGGATTTTATTATTGCTCAAAACATGGTCTTCACTTCTTGCCCATCCTATCCTCTGATTTTATTCAAGGTTTGTTGTCTTCGTTTTCTCTTCGTTTATTTCTTTTTTCTGTTGTTAAAAGTTTCATGTTTAATTATTTAATTATGTCTTTTCGTCTGGGTTTTCTTTAAAATTTTTTATTTTTATTTGTAATGAGTGTAATATCCGTTATAGAATGGATGAATTTAGATGTGATTTGGAGCATTTTATATTACATCGAGTTCATCCACTTTTTCTTGATAATTTATTTGAGGTCTATGATTATTGTTTCCCATCTCAGATTAATCAGCTAATTTTTGGTATTGTGGCTCTGAATTTTCAAAATTGGATTTTTTTACCCTGTAAACTTCTCTACCATGAGATGTATTGTAAGACAAATTGACTGCAGCAGCGTTCACTGTTATGTTGTGTACTAGCGAGCTTGAAGGAGGAATAATTATATTTAAGTAAATTTACAATTTGCTGGCTGTTGCTATTCTTCCATGTTACGTTCTGTTGCTTATAGATTCACTGTTTGGAGCAGCCTGTAGCTTCAGGTCTTAATGTTGGTTGTGATCAAAGATTAACTTCTGCTCACAAAATTATGAACCCTGAACGATTTAGCCGACAAGTAGCAGGAGTTGGAACTGACTTACAAAGTGAATGGAGTTTCACTGGAGGATCAAAAGTTATCATAAGACCACAAGTTGCAACATTCATTCGTCAACAGAAAGGCTTCAGAGTACATGCTTCATGTAATCTCGTTGGTTACTTCTACTCTTATAGCTTTTAGAACGTACGAAAAAATAGCATTATTGATTTTCCCTGATGTCTTAAAATGTCTTATATATTGCTCTTTTAGTAGTGTTGACTTTCAGGTTTATTCTTTGTTTACTTTTATCAGTTTACATGAAACATACAAAGTTCAACTGTCAAATTTTCTGTGTTACAACAAAATGATGTTTGTTCACTAATTTATGCATTGTGGCATTACAACTGAGCATTGGTTGCAACTTGTCTTACAAGGATTTCGTAAGTGTAAAAAAAAGACCTGAAAGAAATTAAGATCCTTGAAATGCCAGAAACAGATCCTGTTTCATAAAGAAAGATATGATAATGACATGATGGCCTTGGAGGAAGACAGATTAAGTTGTTTGTGGTGCAAAATATTGATTGTGGCCAAAGAATTTCCATAACTAGGTACTAGCTCCATGCCTTTGAAGACACTACAAGAATACTAAATTCATTCTTTATCATAAAAGGCTTATGAGTTTTCATCTTTATTACCTGTTTACTTTCAACCTCTGCTAAAGGCAGTTATTTAAGACTTATTTGGACGACATTTTTGACCCTAGAATAAGTTTGACTGATGTTCGAAATAATTGAAGGTAATTTAATATAATCTAAAGTGATTTGTTTCTTTTCTTTCTTCATCCTTTATAACAAATTTTTATAGAACAACCATTTTGGCATGATTTCTTTATCCCAGCTATACAATGCAACATTGAACAATATTTTTTAGCATTAACCGAGTTTCAAAATAATTCTATTTCACGACATAATTTTTTCTATTTTCCCTTAAATAGCATTAAATGACTTTTCCCAGCAAATAGATATGTGTAATTAGGAACAGAACAATAAGTCAAATTACTTCTTCCCTACAATTTTTCCAGGGATGGCGAGTTCTCAAATTGCTAGTACTATGTTTACTGTGGGGACAATAGCTGTGCTTCCATTCTACACTCTTATGGTGTTTGCTCCAAAAGCTGAACTGGTAAGTTTTCTGTGTTTATCTGGGAACTTCCGTAATTTATGGAGACATTGTTTCTGCTCCAATTACTTGATGACTTGGACATTTATATTGCCTATCTGCATCAGCATTGAGTTGAACATCTGTTATTTTACGTCCAATTTTTTGTGTTGACAATATTTAATGATCAATTCTAACTTCTGTTAACTATGTTGATAGATTAATTGCTTCCTTATATTCGGTATTCATCACAGTATTTCAATTTTGTCGTCTTCAATCTCAGGAGCCTTGCAAACTTCTGAGAATTTCTTGGCTGATGTTTGGTATGTATTTCTCACAATGCAGACGAAGAAATCTATGGAAAGTAGCATACCGTATATTGTTCTTGGGATTTTGTATGCATATCTACTGTATCTCTCCTGGACACCAGATACATTACGGGTGATGTTCGCTAGTAAATACTGGCTTCCAGAGGTATAATTAGTTTGATCGCATTCAGCTTTCAGTGTCAATTTGACAAAATAAGCTTTCGATTATTTGATTTCATGCATATATATCCTTGCATTATGTGCAGTTATCTGGCATAGCAAAGATGTTCACCAGTGATATGACTTTAGCTTCTGCTTGGATTCACTTCTTGGTTGTAGATCTCTTTGCTGCAAGGTCTCTCTCTCTTTTTTCTCTCTCACCCAGTATTTTGTGTGTTTATTGCGTTACTGATTACTTACATATTGGTACTCATCCAGGCAGGTTTTTCGCGATGGTCTCCAAAATGAAATTGAAACTCGACATTCAGTTTCTCTTTGCCTGCTTTTCTGTCCCATCGGGATTGTTGCTCATGTCATCACCAAAGCATTGGCAAAAAGAAATTGAAGACCTAGCAGAAACGCATGGGTGACGACTAGCGGAAATGACAGATTCATCATTGTAGAAACATTTTATTCAAATGGAATTCATTTGAAAGTACATTTATAAATACGATTTTCTTTCCCTTAATTTGCATTAAATGTTTCAATGGCAAGTTATTTGTCCCTTTTTGGGTTTAAAATGATTACAGTATGGATGACAATATAGAACTTCTTCCTTAAGTTGTACCCTAAACTTCTGATGAACCTTTTCCTTAACCAAATCAATGAGATTAAGCATGCCTTCAGAAGTTGAGCCACCGGTGTTTACAAAGAAGTTGGCGTGTATATTGGAAACCACGGCTCCCCCAACTCTAAATCCTTTCAACCCAGCTTTCTCAATCAACTCAGCTGCTGCAACTTCCAAATCAGATGGATTCCGGAACACTGAGCCAGCTGTTCGCTATCCCAGAGGTTGAGTCTTCCTCTTGCTGTAATGAAACCATATCTAATAAGCACTTATTGGTAAGTGTTCTTTTAGGAAGTATCAGTTTAATATTTTCATTAAGCACCTCTCCAAATATTCTTGTTGCTTTTTCCTAGCTGATGCTGACTCTTGGAGTTGAAATGTGACTGCAACAATGGCAGCCAAGCCCTTCATGTCTTGAAAGGATGATAATCGATAGCCAAACTTTAGATCATTTCTATTAAGCGTCTGAAGCTTTCCTTCAACTGTAACAATATCGACACTATCAATGACATCACCTGTCTCCTATCAAAGCCAAAATAAGTAACTTACTCAGTCAGCGATTCACCATAGGTCCCAAATAATCTGTATCTTTACATATAGAACTATACTGACCTGCCCATTTGCTCCAGCATTCATATAAGCTGCTCCACCTACTGTCCCGGGAATTCCTGATGCGAACTCAACACCAGTAAACGAGAAAATTGCATTCCCAAACTATTAAATCTGAAACCACTTCCAACTTTGTAGATTCCAGGTTCTCTACTCTCTAGGAACTCAATTCGGTTTAAAATGACACAACCATCGAACGCAGAATCATCAAAGAGACAATTTGAGCCTTTACCAATAACAAAGTACCGGATAGAATGCTCGTTACAATACCTGCATTGTTTTAACAATAAGAACATGTTGTTAGTTTATTTTGTTAGTCATTAACTTAAAATCAAGAGCTTCTAGTCAGCCCAGTGATCTAGGATGCGCCAGGAAGTAATTTTGAGTAAAAGTTACTATTTGCGCACATGAAGCATTTTAACCATCCTAAACACTACAACAGGAACCCCCCGAGGGCTCAGCTCTGCTCTAATCCACCAACCGAGGGGTTATTAGGGGAGATCTAAACCCCCCGGCAAGGAGAGGATAAGCCGGCGTTAGCCAAAGCATTTTTCACCGTCGGAAACCGGATATGACTTTTCCAAAATTACTCTCAGAAACCCCCAATAAATAAATAAATCACAATTTAATTTCCAATATAAATTATAAATTCTGACAGCTCCAAGTAGCGTCTCCAAAATTGGCGAGAAAATGATCCTTCTTGAAAATATTCTTTCAAGCCACAAACATAAATATGCAATAAACACAAGTAAATCCAAAAAAATATAATATCATGTTTTCAGAAAGATTCTGACATTAACTAGCAAAACGTTTGAGGCCACAATCAAAGAAACAACAAGCTGGTCTATTAGCTGTAGCGGAAATAACATAAAAAGAACGGAAGAAGAAACAGACCTGAGCGCAGAAACCAGTTAATTTTGGTCAAAAACTTCTAGAAAGTAATTACAAGGGCCACCAATGCCCCAAGTACAAAGATCTTTCAAAAGCTTCTTCCCTCTAATGAACTTTAATCCATTGAAACTCTGGACCTGACTGCACATTAAGGGGCTTGTTTTTCTTCCCGGTTGAAGCAGAACAAGGGGATTGTGAGAGGGAGAGAAAGACATTGAAGGGAATTTGGTGAAAATTGTAGATGGAGATGATGTTGTGGTCGTCTTTATTTTTATTACAAGCATTCTTAACGGGATTGAGTTGTGTCCGTTGTGTAATTAGTATCGGCGGAGCCTCAGCTAAACCGACAGGATAGGTGATACAATGAACCGGGTCGGTAGCGGACTGCCACTGCACAATAGCCAGCGTAAAATCTATCAACTCAGGTAGTAATCATATTTTAATCCAACAGTTTGATGGATAAAAGACTTGATTCAAAAATTTAGAAGTAGTTAAAAATTTTGCTAAAATAATAGAAAAATATAAAAATGAATATATTGGCATTTTTATAATTTTAATTAAATAGAATTTTATAACAAATTTAAAAACATAAAAAGTTTATAGTTCAACATGGGATCGATTTACTTTCGGTATTTGAAAAATTTAACACAAAATATGAATGAATGTAAATTTTATTATTTAATAATTATCAAATAGTTAAGTCATTTCTTAGGCACAAGAAATATTTTGTTACCATAATGACATACACATGTCATAAATATTAAACCAGCAATTATCCACATAATACTTGAATATTGTATATATTTACTTTGTGCTTTGATTTACAGAAATAATATGTAATTTTTCAATAATTGAGAGTAAATATTGCGTACAGTATAATTGTCTGTAAAATCTATCCCAGGTTAGTCGAGCATAAATTATGAACGACAAAAGGGGCCAGGTAGGAGAATTTTACATTATCATACTCTCTGGAGTTTCCTACTAGGGATCATAAAAGAATGGTAGGGAATCGAGAATTCATTAAGAAGTTTCCCATTGAGTTGGGAGATCCCTATCACTCCAAAATGAAGAATTTGGTTGGGAGTTCTTCGGCAAGCCGTGCTGCATATCCGATAGTTTTGGAGACAAAATTAACATACGCGTGAGAATGCCGTGAAAAAGTTGCGTCAGCTGTGTTAGTAGTACCTGAAACTGTAAGCACACAGAAAAATGAAACCGGTCAGTAAAGAAGAAATATTCAAAACCAGTAAGACGGTCATCACCCAAAGAAGGAAAACAAAAACGAGGCATTAAGAGATATATAAGTCCCTATTGATCTATCCCTTGTTTCAGAAGACTGAGAGCTGCCCCCATAAATTCATTAAATTTCTCACGTATGATCTGTTCAGAAAATTCAAAATTAAAAAAATACCCTAATGGCATACTTAACTATATAAAATAAGTTTTGTATTTAAAAAAAAAATTAAATATAAGTCTTATTAATAAGGATTAGGGATGAACTGTATCTTAATGGCATACTTAGCTATATAGAACAAGTTTTGTATTAAAAAAAAAAAAAAAATTAAATATAAACCTTATTGATAAGGGTTAGGGATGAGCTGTACCCCAGTGACATACTTAGCTATATAGAACAAGTCTTGTATTTAAAAGAAAAGAAAAAATTAAATATAAGCCTTGTTGGTAAGGGTTAGGGATGAGCTGTACCCCAGTGGCATACTTAGC
>JAWDEX010000022.1:3472923-3508012 GCA_035221805.1 Trichilia hirta
TGGTATAATAGAATGATTGTACAAATAACAAAATATTCATCAACTAGCTCAATTTATTGCTGACAATTATATAAAATCAAGTCACACGCATATACAAACAATTAAGTTATATTTAAATAATTTCACATATTTTTTTATAATCTACAAATATTATTGAATATTTTCACGTTAACTAATCGAACACAAATTATCTATTATAAAATAAATTAAGTAGATTTTAAGTACTGATATAAAAGTCGACGTTTTATAGGATATTTTTTATTTTTTTATTAATTTTTTAACCCTCGAAAGTGTGTACACTTTCGAGGGTGAAAGAATAAACACTTCTGAGGGATTACCATCGAAAGTGTATGCACTTTCGAGGTAATGATACCCTCGAAAGTGTTCAACCACACTTCCGAGTACTTACCGTCGAAAGTATTCTTGAACACTTCTGAGAGTAAAGCACAAAATCTTGCAATTTTTATTTTCTATTTTCCATTTCTAAATTCTAACTTTGAATCAACAATTCATACATTTCTCACTTTATTTTCATATAACATTTCAATAAATCATTGTTATATTTCAATGTTCCTCCAACATTAATCAAAAATGCTAAAAATCTATAAAATCGTCAACAACTTCATTCAACCTATATATAATCATCCACAACAATTAACTTTTATAGATGATATATATACAGCAGTAAACAAATAAAAACATACCTTAATTTAGCTGTCAGAGTTTCGCTCTATGGTGGTATCTACAGAGGCAATAGTGGGCATTAGTTAAAAGGTAAAGTTAAAAGTTATTTTTTTAGGGTTTAGGTAATTTGAGAATTTTTAACATTTAAAGATATTTTTGTCAGTTGAAATTTAACATGAGAGTAATTTCATCTTATAAATAGTGATATAGGTTATTATTAATTAAAATTTTAAACAGCCAATATTTTTGAATTCAAATTTTAAACATTAGTTATTTTTTATTATTTCCCAATACTCTTTTAGGCTACAAGTGTATTCAAGCAATGAACACAAGTTAATCCAAAAACAACAATATATTTTAAGAAAGATTCTGAAATTAACAAACTGTCATTAAACGTAGCGAAAATCACATAAAAAAATAAAAGGAAAACAGACCTAATGGTTGAAACTAATTGATTTTAGTAAAAAATTTTAAGAAAGTAATTACAAGGGTCACCAATGCCCCAAGTAGAAAGATCTTTCAAAAGCTTCTTGCCTCCAATGAATTTTAAACCATTTAAGGTTTGATTCTGAGTGCACATTAAGGAGCTCGTTTTTCCTACTGGTTGAAGTAGAACATGGGGATTTTGACAGGGAGAGAACGACATTGAATGAATTTTAACTGTAAATGGAGATGTTGTCGTCTAACAAGCATTCTTAATAGGATTAATTCTGAGCAGTTTCTATTGCATGATTAATGTCTACGATGGTGGGTACGAAATTGTGGTTCTAGCTTCTATTGAACCGAACTTTTGAAGGGTCGAGTTGATAAAGTGAATCGGGTTGGCAGCGGATTGTCACTGTACAAGAGTCCACGTAAAATTGACCAATTCAATTGAGTGTCATGGTAATCACATAAGTAATCCGATAGTGGCGTGGCAATCACACTTTTAAATAGAAAAGTTTATTCATATAAAATAAGATTTAATGATGTTTTCGTAATTTTAATCGATTAAAATTTTATAAAAGAATTTATAGTTGAGCAAAGGTTCGCAAGAAATTAAACATGACATATATCAACACAAATTGTAAGTGAATTTAAATTTTACAAATTCACCACCTCAGTAGCTGACGGCTTATTATTTGGCAATAATCAATTAGTTAAGTAATTTCTTAAATCAAGATTTATTTATCTATAAGGCACAAGAAACATTTTGTTACCATGCCGACAATACATGTCATAAACGTTAAACCTGCAATTATCTACATAATACATAAGTATTGATTAAACGTTGTTGCTATATTTATTTTGTGCTTTGATTTTACAGAAATAATCTGCCTAGCTATTTAAAGAATTTTTCATTAATTGAAAGTAAAACTTTTCATACAGTAAAATTGTCGGCAAAATTTACCACAGGTTAGTCAGGCATAAACTGTGAACAAAAGGGACCATGTCCCAGAATTTTACATTATAATTCTCTTAGGAGTTTCCTATTGTGACTCAGGGAAGAAGGGTCGACACATTGACAATTTGTTCAGAAGTTTCTGTTCACTTGCGAGATCCCTATGACTTCAACAACGAGGGATTTAGTTGGGTGTTCTGAGCAAGCGGTGCAAGATATCCCTAGTTTTTGGAGACAAAATTAACATCTCCGCAAGAAGCTGTGAAAAAAAATTGCATCTGCTGGCGGTGATACCTGAAACTGCAGGTGCATAAAAAAATGAAACCAGTCAGCAAAGATGACATATTTAAAGTCAGCAAGACATCACCCGGAGAAGGAAAGCAAAGATGGAGGCATTGAGAGAGATTTAAGTCACTGCCAATCCATCCTTCTTGATCCATTAAATTTCTCTCATACAATCTGCTTAACCCTGATTTCACAGTAGAACATTCAAATTTACAAAATACTGCTAAATAAGGCAGCATAGATATAAAAAAAGTGATACAATGCAGAAACGAAAACTTTATATACAAAATGTTCGCATACTTCTAAGTTGGGAGTGAAGGCATATGAAGCTCATCCCCTATCACTCCATTTGATAGATCTGCTTTTTGAGAGGCGTCTTTCCTGCTGCGATCCAAGGAAGTAGCCTCATATATCCCTGCAAAATTTATGCGGAATAATGTATAAGCTATCAAAAATTATTACATGAGTTAAAAAAAAAATATATGATGATCACAAATAAGCATCCTAGAAAATTTAGTAGTGCATGTCAGATGCCTAAAAAGAGTGCATCAATTCATGAATGCAGTTCAATTACCTTATATTAATTGATGATTGATTTATTTGCATTTTTTATTACTTATAGGAAACCAAGCTTCATTGTGAAGATACAGAGAGAATCCATAACAACCGAAGTATAAGAAAACACAGAAAAACAGTGAGAATATCTATTGTATCAGTTAGATACTGAATCTAATCCACCACATGGCTCACAGTATAAAGCTAGGAAATTAAGTGCACGCTATCCAGTTGAGGGCACTGCTTGTTTTACCCGCTAAATTTTTAATTAAAACTCTGTCTCAAAATCAAATGATGGGCACTCCCATAATCTAGTTGCTATGGTTGAAGAAGGCCCATACTTTGAATTGGACATTAATGCTTTTAAATAAAATGTTTCAAGGTGTTTCAACACCCAGTAGAAATTGAATCTAGCATATTCTAGGCATACACAGATATTGATCTATCATCTTTATCATGCTTACAAAAGTCAATGCAGAGTGTTGGATGTTACAGCAACTCTAAGATGCTTCATGGTGCCTTCATCATCCACGAAAATTGAATCAATCGGCTTTAACATTCATGGCATAAGAATGTATTGATACATTGGCTTGACCAACAACACTAACCAATGGAACCATGAGCAAAAGTAATGGAGGGAGAAGAGATTTTAGGATTTGATGATATGCTACTACCTTGAACTTGCACATGCACCGAGCACCGTGCAGAGGGCCAAGGGCATAAATGGTGAAACATTAGTGATAAGTTTTTAAAAAAATTTTATACATACCAAAACCCATTATTAAGGAGCAAATCGCAAAGCCTAGTAGAGAAAAGTCCATCTTGTAGGCAATCTCCATGACAATAATGCATCCTCCAGCTACCATTAAATGCCTTGGAGAAGAAAAAACCATGTGCAACCTAAAAACAAAAGAAGTTGTATCAATCATTAAAAGTCAACTAACAACCACCAATGACTTGTAAATGCCAGAGAAGCACTTCTGTAAAAAGTACCTCTCTTCTGCCATACTGTCAACATAGAAGATCAAGACAACTCCAAAGAGAGTAGTGCTCAGAAAAGCCCACACAGAAAACGGCAACTCTACACTACTACTGGATTTTGACCCCTGAAGTGGTTGAGAAACAGAAAAAAATATAAAGCAAATGTCCATCAACCCAAAGCCCAAGAAAAATTACAAAACTAATATAGTATTCCAGAAATAAGTACGCTTACGAGAGTTAAAATTACAACTGAAGTACAACACTTACTATGATTAGGTCCCACATGGCCACAGGAAACAAAAAACATGTTGCAGAAGCAATAGTAATAGCATGAAGTCGCCTCTTGAATGTATGCTGACAGCAGTTTTCATCAGTTAGACAAATAGAGAGGAGGAGGTGAGGAGGAAGACTAGCAAATGGAAGTTCTGGGGCTGATAAGAAAAATGCACAAGATAACTATAGATAGATAAATGTACACCTTGAGTGAAACGCGCCGTGCAATCACTCTTCTCAATGCTGATAAGATTCCAGCGAAGATGGGAATTGCCATTATTTTCATTCCTAGAACTTGTTCGCTCTGAACCTCTGTACCAAGGTTATCTTTGAAAGGTATATTGAGGTTAAGTTTATCAGAATACAGTTAGAAAAAAGCTACCAATTCACACTGAGGAAAAGAAGAGAAAAAAAGTGAAGACAAAAGAAAATTGCCCATTTACCGGTAAATTTATTTACTTTAAAAAAACTTAAGTTATAGGAAAAATTTAATGTACACAAGGATATAGAATGGAGAAGAAGTTGCCGTGGCCCAGCCTTGAGATAAGAAGTAGAAAGACGCCAACATCGCAATAAGCCCGCATACCTGGTAAAAGATGAGGAAAAACCATTATGATTAGTCAAGAAAACAAATTCTAAAATCTTCAATAAGAGCATCACAAATAATAATAAATTATTATGACCGTAGATCTCATATATTATATCCTACTTAAATATTATACTTAAGGTTCAAACTTCTAAGTCTAAATTGTCAACAGTCTTCTGCATGTTTCAATTTTTAACCAAGATTGCACAGCTTGTGTATCAATTGATGAGAGCAAGAATAAGAATTTTGATAGGATATCAGTTAGTCCTCAGGCGCAAGAGCAAGCTAAGAAGACAACTCCATGTATAAGTGTCCTCCAAGCGCATTTTAATTAAGGAGAAGCAATCCCGCAAGCAATATTCATCTGCAGAATAGAAAAGTGAAGGATCTTTCAGAGAATTACCTTTTTCCAAAGATGGCCCCTCCGTCCATACAGTACCGCAGATAATACTCCAAGAACAGCACCAGAATACTCTGCCAATATAGCTCTACAGGCCCAAACAATTACTAATCAAATGTAAGTTCTCAAATATTACAGAACATGGACAAGAAAGTATACATAGCTTGATTAATTAAAGGAAAATAAGGGACCAGAGTGATATCCTTTTGGATCAAATAAAGAGGACCATAATCGAAGTAATAACCAAATTTTTTTTATGGAACAAGAGTTTTCCATCTTTGTTGGCCCCCATGTCAAGATTTTCAAGACACTTCACTGTTCAGCAGACAGGGAAGGGGTTGTAATCTTGCTAGTATGGTTCAAACATCCTTGACAAGAGGGTTACAGGATTTTTTATGCAATAATGGAGATTATGAGGTAATTTTGATATCGTTTTGCTCTTGAGCTACAGGTGTTCCACCTTTGTAACTGTACCTTTTTTCCTTTTTTCACCAGTACAAATCTTTTCAGTCTCCTACCAAACGACACAAAAATCAAATGAAGAGGCAGCAAATCAAAATCAACCACCAGCTACCCATAACAAATTGATGTATGAAAAGGGGGACACGGCTTCATCCAACAGTTGCAGATAATGGTAAGAAAACATAAGCTAATTAATCTCAGTTAAAACCATAATGCCTTAACCAGTACTGTGGCTAATGTCAGTGTGGAATCTCAGTCTAAAATACATTGCATTAAAAGGATAAAACAATATCAACATGACCAAGTGAGTGGGATCATTGGCCTGATTAAACACTGCTGTCCATTGAAAATAAGGCAATCTAGGGTCTACTGCTCCTTCCTTAAGTGACGGAAGCAGAAGAACATGGGCACTTAGAACAGCTTCAGAGAACTAGTTGAAATCTTCTTTATGCATCAGAAGACCTACCTAACTGGTCCACATGATTTGAGGCCCTTTCCCCACAAGATAAAATATAAAGCTGTTATGCCACCGTTAATCACAGAAGGGACCATCTGAAAAACAAGTAACTTTACTTACGAAGGAACATATAATAGCAGATCACTAAGCATTGTCCATTTATTTCATTTTTCAAAAAATATATAACCTGTGTATTCAAGAGTGGTCTGCCTTTCCAAGGCTTTTGGAGCAGCAAAAATATGATGGACGATGGAACCAAACAGCAGAAGATAAAAAGTGTTACCGAAGCTCCAGTTTGAGACAAATAGTGATACATGGAGTAAACAGACCATATCCTCAAAAAGTTTGTGATGATATGAATTATCTGTAATGGAGTTTGCCTAGAGGAAAACATATGTACAAAAGTAAACAATTTGTTATTGCTATTTGCTAAGAACATATTAACACATACATCTCAATTCAAAACTAAGATCATCTTCATCAAACATCAAAACCAAATACAAATACAAATACAAATACAAGAAGTCATGCAGAAAAGGAATCAGTACACCAGCTGTGCCGAAAATTTTTAACCATCGGTTTTGCAGGTCCCACATGAGATGCGTGATTGATGGCTCAATCACAATTCACAACTGCTGACTATTTGTGCACACAATTTCACCAAATCAATCAATTATTACAACAAATTTCACTCGCCTAAGAACAATATTGCTAAACTAAATATTTCATTTTTGTTTATACTTTGTGTCTAATATTTCTCTAAGCAGAAAAACTAAGAACATAGAACTTGAAATTTTAAATAGTTCTTTTATTTTTCATCTTATCTTCATTTTCTCTTCGCATAAGGTTCAACAAGATTACATCTGCCAGTAAAGCTCCCTTTCCAGTATTGTTTCTCTAAGTCACGCTATGTTTGATCAACAAGGAAATGTAGAAAAAAAACAACCTTAAAACTGATAATCTAAAACCTTATGCGTTTATGTGATTACGGAGTGAGCTGAATCTTATACAACTCGCAGCCTATAAGGAACGAAAACAAAATCAAATATAATATTAAATTCATCACTTCTTTACTTTTCTATGGAACCAAACAAAGAGTTAGGGTTTTGCAAAAAAGAGCTGGCAATGAAGAAGGAAACATAGAAACAAAAATTAAATTTGAGATCCACTGTCATTACCTGAAATTAGCAGATCCTCGATCTTCAGAGATTGGCCCGGGAGACATCATTTTTCTTGTTATAGGTGAGCAGAGATAATTCTACGTCGCAGCGACGATAATTTGCAAAAGGGAAAAAATTTGATAAAATCTAAGTTTAATTAATAAATTAAGCATTAGTTTAGGCTGATTATTAAGTCGCTTCAGGGTCAACCAGCCGAGAAAATCTTCCAAACCAGGGGAAGAGGAAACGGAGAGAGAAAGAAAGAAAGATTTGGATTGGGTCAGGCCCCTTGAAATTGAGACTTCTTGTTTATTGAAGCCCAATATTAGAAGGTCTAAGATGAATAGAACGACAACATGTTAGTCCCCAAGTTTTGACAAAATAATGGATTAAAAGTTAATTTAGAAAATTTACCAAATTAGTCCCTCTGTCACTTTAGCTGTTTTCCAGTTTGAAATAGACAAAATATATCCTTACAGTTTTAAAAGGACTAAAATGCTGATACACTTAAGATTAGTACTATTGAGGGCCAGCTAAAAATATCATTCTTAACAAAAAGGGTCTAAGTAGGTGAAATATGGGGGTTAAATAGAACTAACACCATGATTGATTCAAATATAAATGGGCTCAACTTTTAACCAACCCAACTCAACCACACAAGAGTTGGATTTTCCATCCTTGGTTTCAAGAAAAATGGAAATGTCTGGACAGGCAATATAATCACTGGCAATCAATACGATGAAATATACTACAAACACATGCCATGCGTGTAAAGTAATTAAATTCTGATCCTTGTATCTAAGACATCAACACTACAATTTTACTAGAATACAAAAATTCTTCTTCTACTTAGTACCACCCAGTCTTGCACTTGGACAAAGTTTCATCACTCAGTCATAATCTCACAAGGGTCGGCATGTCTTCATCAATCAACCCCGCAACTTGGTCATCCTCAAAATAGTCCAAAATATTGTACTCATAAATAAAGACGTGCATTAAGAAGAATTCTCAAGACCAAGAGTCTTCCAAAAAATACATCCATATGCTTTTCAATTCTTAGATAAAAGTTTAATACATAAAAACATTTTTTTTTTTTTTTTTTTAAATCTCTTAGAGCACACGTTAATATAATTATATGGGTGTACTCTAGCTTTAGATGTATTTCATGTATGATTTACGTGGGAGCAGTAGTTCCCAGGTGACCCTGCTACATTTCCTGAAATGTGTAGGAAACCAGCATTAAATAAGACAGACAAAGCAACGTGTGGACAAATAGAGGTGCATCCATGTATGACTACATCCATGTATGACTCTAGAAGCAGATGTAGGCACACAATGATTGTTGGAAAAGTCATTTTCAAAACAGCTTTGATGGTCTGTATATCTCCATCGGTTTCCCTATGTCGAGCTTTTGCTTCGCATTTATCATACCTCAGAATTTTGTAAAGTCGACAAGACCACTGTTAACTATAGACCAACCCGGTAATTTTCCCAGCGTAGAAAATAGAATACACTACATGAACTTGGTCATATCTGGTTGCATCTGTTTATGTTAAGAAGAATGCATTTAACTATTTTCAAATATTATATAAAACCCAGTTGAATAGGTTAGGTGATGCCACTTCATAATTGCTTTCTGAAAGTGTTCTCTTGCGTAGTGTTTGCATAAAAGGTGTTTTTCATTATGCCCTGCAATATTTTTCTTCTAAAGTTGGATACTTAGTGCTGGATACCTTCTCCATTTCTTTACATTCATTGAACCCTGTATTAGATTCTCCATATAAGTGTAAATTCTCAACTAGGCTTGATGAAAATTCTTGTCAGGCTAACTTCAGTTAAATTTAGATGTTTGCCAGCAAATAGCTCTTTATCGTTCTCATTGTACATGCACTCACAAAAATCAAGGTGAATATTGTCAAAAGGGACTCAAACAAAATTAGTGTAGATTGTAGAAGCTTTATTTTAAGTCTTTTCATTGAAGGAAATTGAGAACCCATAGTGTTCCATCCTCTAGTGAACAAGATATGGCCCATTTAAGTTGTCCTCTCTCAATCCTGAAGTTTTGGATGCAATGCACTTGTTTTTTTTTTTCTTCAATGCCCCAAAATATTATGTATTGCATCATTTCAATCATTCACCATATGAATTGGCAACGTCTGTGTGATCCTGTTATCTATATGTTTGTGGAACCCAGTTTGCTAATCCTTCGATCGTTCTTATGCGTTTATCGTTTTTGTTATAATTCATCATTCTTCATAATTGTATGCGGAGACTGATTGTTTATCCAATAAAACCAGAGACTTTTAATCGGATGCACGGAAAGGACCTATTTAGAAGAAGCCATCCACTGAGGAACAGAGACCTGAAATGTTGCTATAAATTAAAGAAATTATTCAGCCTTTGTAATAAAGCAATGGACTGGATGGTGATGCTTCTCCTGTCAAATTGACCTTCTTGATATATCACGAACTTTCATTGTCCCAGAAAATACTATTTTGAACGGATAATATATACATGGTAAGGGAGTGACATATCGGAATCAGTGAAGAAGAACAAACGCTAGACAGTCCAGGACAAAAAGAAAATCATTGCTCGGTGAGGCCGATTGTTTATTGCTTTAGGCAAGCTGCAAATGCTGTGTTTTCTAGCTACGAAAGCAAGTGTTTTACTGGTTTTAGCTGTTTGTATTGAATTGTTGTTCTTTTCTGAAGACTATGTTTAGATAGCGATTTTAAGATTGAATTTACAACAGATACAGATAATTGAACACATACTTGAAGTCTGTTAGACATATTGATGGTAAATGACTGGTGAGTTGTAATTATGCTTGATCATTAGATTCTGAAAATAATAGGGAACTCTCTTTCTCTGTCTCTTGCACACAAAGAAAGCGTGAATCACATGCTATTGTCTGGTTAAATGACCATAAAATTAGGCAAACTAAGTGGAACAAATGTCCAATTCCAAATCAAAGAATTGAGTACACAAACAATTACATGAAGCCAAGTCCCATCAAAATCATTTTCTGTTTAAATGCTCTGCCCGACATCGCAGCATATCAATACATAGGATGCTACAAATCAAAAGCTCATACACAGTAGAGTCGAGTCATAATAAGGAAAATTAGTACTTAAATTGGACAAAAATAAATAGGAATACATACTTTTGTACTTTTGTTCTCAACCGTTTGTGAAGCAATACTGCATATATCTCTTTGGGAACATTTGCAACATAACTGGAAGCAGATTTTATTTGCAAGAAAGAAGCATATGAAGCATTTACATGTGCTTTTGTAAGGAATGGGGAATAAGGTCCAAAGGTATAGTCAAAGGGACCATGTTGAGTGGAAGCAAGTGTACTCTCCATATTCTTCTTTTGGCCATTTCTCCATCTCCATTGCTTCATGTGAATTGGTTCCCTGAACCATTAAATATTCAACATCACTCAACTTTACAAAAATTCCTACGTATAAATGCATACAGTCGCATTTACTTACATAAATGAGCATACATACATATGAGCAATTCAATACTGTTAATGGTTTCCATTTATTATGGAAGGTTTAAGTCATAGGAAGAAATAATTGCAAATTCAATACACGTATATATTTCAATACCTGTGCCTTTTTGCTAGATTCTGTTTCGAAGTTTATGTCATGAGAAGAACATGCAGCAGCAAGCTCCATTGAAAGAAACTGAGTTCAGGAGAGCAGAAAGAAACAAGTTCAAAATTTTTGGTATAACTTTTGAGATGAAAACAAAAATGATTTTTGCAACATGAATTCTGATATATATTTGGTTTACCTCAACTTGATTCTGCAAAGAATGGACATAATTGATAATTTCTTCTAACATCCCTGCCATTCCCATAGCCTACAGATTGAGACACTTATGTTTAATACATACATACATACATACAAAAGCATAAACACGTTCGCATATGGACATGAATCCATGAACAGCATAAGCTTGTGCGCATACGATGATGAAAGAAAAAGAAAAACTGGTTCCACCTTGTGGCATCCCGGTACAAGGTCTTGTAAGCATCTCATTTTCTTGTTGATCTTTTCTCTTCTCACCTGATACACAAAAAAATGAAAAAAAAATATACATACGGCTCAGTTTCTTAAGTTTTATGATCTTTATAACATTCACTTCATTCGTTTTATATGAATATGAAGCCAAACCAAAGGTTAATAATACAATTATATGGTCTAAAATTTGCAAATATACATACATACCCTTTCTGCTATGCTGTGGCTATCAGTAGCTTCGCCTCTTTTTGCCCTAACATGGATAATTTCTTCTGGTTTGGTATCCTCTTTCTCGCTAATTTTTGCCTTCTTCCCTTTTCCTGATCTCTGAAAACACATATACCAGATTACCAATGAAGCAGTGAAAGACAGAGTCAGTTCAGTATAAGGAAGAAGCAATACGAAGAAAATATAATTTGTTCAAGAAATAATTAGCACGTACATTCTTTTTACTCCTGTAGGTGTCTCCTAGAAAATTGCAAGTCGAAACTGAAGAAGAAATGTTCTTGGAGATGCTTGGTGATTGTTCTGTAAACTCTTTTCTCTTGTTTTCATGGAAAACAATTCCATTTCCTGACGCGATATGAACACCTGGTACTGCAATCAAGCTGTCTGTCAGCAAATTACTAAATGAACTGTTGTGAGAACAGGTTGCCGGAACCTGTGCTTGCTGTTGGGCCAAAGGAGTTTCCAAAGAGAAGTTTGGAAGTGGAAGTGGTAGGCTGAAATTCTGCAACATGCTTGGCTTTAACTCTGCAAACTGCCTTAGCATTTCCATGTTCACACCCATATCAGAGAAAGGCTGACCTGGGCTTAAACTCTGCATATGTTGTCCAAAATCATCCATGGAAGAAAGCTAAATGGTGTTTTACAATTGGAAGATAATATTGGAAGTGCAATTTATAGTGCGGCAAATGAGTGATTACTATAAACAGCTCTCCTTGCGGTCTTAGTCAGTACAATGTAGGATTCTAGTGCAAATTGTTTTTCTTTATAATTAAGCAAGTAAAAAAATTGAAAACACATCGAGCTTCAAGTGGCAATGTCACTTTCTGAAGCTGAATTTTCTCCGGAGGGTCCATGTTTAGGATATACATATCCATTAAGAGTGTATCTATATAAGTTAATTATAGTTGGCTTGATATATGATATATTGAAGAATTGATAAGTGTCTTTTTCTTTAATTTCTTCTTTTTTTTCAATAAAAGTAATAATAGTAAAGTTCAGTAAAGTATTGTAGAAGATTAAAAAAGAAAAAAAAAAATCATGGGATCTTTTTTTATCACTTTCAATCTTTCTTTCAACATAATTTCTACTTTTTGTTGTTTAAACTGAGAATCACTCCTGCTTCCTATGACACATGGTCATCAAAAAAGTATTATTTGTTATTGGAAATACTGAACAAAAAACCTGAAGTAATAAATACTTCAATAACAAAACTGAAGCAGATCTGTTTTCTTGTTTCACAAAGTAATGGATTAAAAATATTTAGGATTATGGCAAAGTTTTTGAATAAATTTGTTAGGATAATTTTATATATTTGGCTAACAATTTAATTATTATATTTTTAGAATTAACCAAAAGTACAATAATTACAAACGTATCTATTGAATTTATGGGCATAAGCAACAGCAACAGTCATGTAACTCTTTAGAAATGTCGGCAATTTTATATAATCATGAGTGATACTTAAGCAATTTCGTAATTTTAGGGCCATATTAAAAAAAAAAAAAAATCTAAGGATATTATAAAATAATTTCTTATTCGTTTCTTTCATATTGAGAGATTAAATGACAGAAACGAAATTGGAAGGGGTGGAGTTTTATAGCTTGTTATAAGAATTTTTTAAGGGTGGAATTATTTTTTTTTAATTTTATTGATAAAATATAGTAAAGAAAAATTTAGATGAATTCATCTTCTTAATGATGTGATAGACGAACCAATCAATGTAACTTATCTCAATTTTTTATGCCACTAAAATAACCAACAACAATAAACATAAATTTCATCTCTAAATATTGTCAATTATCTCGGTCTCACAATGAATGGAGATGACATTTTTCATTAATCTCTATAGTATAAAAAATTGGAGAGAACGTTTTTTTATTAGTCCGACCCACTTTTAATAAGATAGAATATACTATTTAAGTTTTTCTCAATATAATAACAAAAGTACCTTACCTGAAATTTAACATGAAAGCACCCGGTCGAATACGGGTCAAGGAGAAAAATCCCATATCTGGCAAGAAGAAGATCTTGGATTTTATTTTGTATTAAACTGGATAAAAGGCTGGGACCAAGGCCCGGGGGGGTACTGCCCTGTCTCCTGATTGCTGTGACAGAAGGATATGGCTGTCATGGTTTCACGGAATCAGAATTATTCTTATATGAAATAGGAGAAATGTTTGAGTAAGGTGGGAATTTTGGCCATTTTAATAAATTAATAATTTTTTTTAGAGACAATAACATACGAGACCTTAATTTTTGCATTTTTATAAATAACAGACACAATTTATTTATTTATATCAAATTACCCATATATATCATTTATTTGCAGTTTTCCTTTCACCCTTTTTTTTAAGAAGTGAAAAAAAAAATTGCACGGGTAAATTGAAGAACATACAGTGCATACAGTAGGAAGGAGATAAAACGTAAAACCAAGCCTGAATGTCAGCGAGCTGACAACGTCGCCGCAATGGCTCCTCTGCTTTGTCTCCAAACCAACTTTCCAAACAACATGACCGTAAAACCCCTTGCTGTCCTGAACAAAGGCTCCAAAATTCGGGTCCCTTTCGAGCTGAAGCAGGGGCAGACCCGTCGCTTCCACCAGCTGCCTTCTGGTTTGAACATGGAGGTCATCGAGCAAAGAAGTGTGGTAAACAAAGATCGAGATGAGAAAAGTACTCAAACAAGGCCGCCTTTGGTTTTTGTTCATGGCAGCTACCATGCAGCTTGGTGCTGGGCTGAACACTGGTTGCCTTTCTTTTCTGCTTCTGGGTTTGATTGCTGTGCTGTTAGCTTACTGGGTCAGGTGATTCTTCTTCTCTCTTTCGTTTTCTTCTTCTTATTTTTTTTTGTCAGTTCTCGTTGAAGCTTAAGTGGGTTAGGTAATTTTAATCTTATCTTTCTTGAAGCTTAATTGGTTTGAATTTTTGTGGCAGTATCTTATTTGTATATTTAATAGCTTAATTATAGTGTTTGTTGCTTTACTTTTGAAAATACTATCTTGAACTGTACTCTGTGTTCTTGTTTTAGCTATTATGCTTTATTTGATTGATGAGAAAGTGTGGAAGCATAAAGAAAACTGAAAAATTTAGTCTGAACATGTTCATTAGGATTAAGGGGTAACTGTTCGCAGTCAAATTATTCCCATCATTTCTTGTGCTGAGCAAAAGAATGTAGATAGATTGTCTCATTTTATCGTTTTATATTTGGCTTCAAGTTCAATAATGGATTTTCCCTATTAAATTGAGTGATGCTTCCTTCCTGAAAGTACAGTCCAAAATTAGTTCTATCAACCTTTCCCATTCTCTAATGTTAGGTCTTACTCCTATAAAGTTTCTCCTTAATTGATATTGGCTGCATTCTTTTTATTCTGTATTCAGGTTTTAAATTTTTACACAGTTTCCCTTTTTCTATTCAGATTTACTTATCTCCGTTTTGTCATTTTTATTAATCTGAATTGGTTATTACTCTGGAAGGGATTCTTTTTCTGATACTTGGCAAATTGTATAAATTGTAGTGTGTATATTTGATAACGGAAATGAGACACAATGACATAAATCAGCTACAGGAATTATTATAATTGTTTGTGCAAGCCACGAGATGACTTTCTATTCCTTCTCTAATGTGTAGGGTGAAAGTGATGTGCCTGCTGGTGCTGTTGCAGGTTCTCTCCAGGTAATTTAGCTCTTCACCAAAAAGCCATTCCTTTGTCCGGCTAATTTTAGTGACGTACTTCTTTAATTCAGAGTTATACCATGGTTACCATGAATAACATTGTGAATTTTCTAATTTCTTGTTTAATCCAAATTCTGCAGTAGACACATGCTGGTGATATTGCTGATTTCATTGAGAAAAGCTTCAGTTTGCCGCCAGTCCTGCTTGGACATTCATTTGGAGGGCTAATTATTCAGTATTATATTTCAAGGATAAGAAATGAAAAAATCTTAGGTAACCGTCAACTTCTGGTTGGTTAAGGTTAAAAGCATTACGTAAACAAGGAATGAGTAAAGTATTGCATAGAAACTACGTTGTAGATTTAAATTCTTTCAAAGTCCATTACCTATGTTTCTAGTGAAGTATTAGTAGTTCTCGTTAGTGAGCTGAGAACTCATGAAAAGGCAGATTATTCTGTGTATTTTACTTTAAAGTTCCTGTTCGTCTACCATGAGTAGCGCCTCTGAAGTTGATGCAAGTCTTGTGGGATGAACTTTGGCTTTGGGACATGAGTTTTATACATTTGAAACTCTGAAAGGCACAGATATATTTTTTGAAATGGTTGTTTTTATTGGATTTAAGCAGCGTTTGCTAGCACTGACTTTTTTCTTTTTCTTACGTGGCCTTGATTTAAGAAATGGAAACTCCATATCCTGAGTTAGCGGGAGCAGCACTTATATGCTCTGTACCTCCTTCGGGTAATAGGTGATTTTCCACACTTTCTAATATATTGTGCATCTACCCTTCCTTGTAGGAGTATAATTGACCTAGGCTAAGGCTTTTTTCCCCTTATGTTCAGTGGGTTAGTGTGGCGGTATCTGTTTACGAAGCCCATTGCCGCATTTAAGGTATTTCCTCTTACATTTTAATAAGATTATTAATTGTATTTCTTCTTTTTTCTTGAGTTTATTCTTGTAACAAATATAATGAACACTTGATCAATTACTCTCTATACTTCAACTATGCATTTGGAGTACACCAGTGGCTTTGGTTTTAGACTTCAGTGTCTGTTAATTGCATTTTTTCAAATGCCTTAAAAGGTGTTATCCAACAGTTGTCTACCCCTATTTTCTTCAGTTTTGAACTACTATTTTTCATCAATATATATCTTCAATATTCTTGTCTTCATGGTAAAAGTAAATACGAACTGCTGACTGCATATGATTTTTTCACACTTGTGAGCAGGTGACTCGCAGCTTGGCAGCTAAAGCTTTTCAGACAGATCTGTCTCTTTGCAGGGAAACATTTTTCTCTTCCACAATGGAGGATCATCTAGTCCTACGGTTTGTTCACTAGCCTAGCTGTTCTAATCCATAATTATTCTTTTATTCTTCACGTTGTTCATATTGTGATCTTACACTCATTCATGATCATGAATTTGCATTTGAAAAATGGGAAATGGAATAAACTCAGAATCAAAAACACTTATTCAAGTCATTAACTATTTGGCTTTTTCCTCTATATTAAGTATTCTCTTTGGAAAGAAATGAGTTTGCCATTGGCAGCCTGATGGATAATAGCAAAAGAATCGTTAATGACCTTGGTAAAATCCTTCTTTGAACTTGCTTTCTTGCAGTTATCAGGAATTAATGAAAGAAAGTTCAAGGATGCCATTGTTTGATCTGAGAATGCTAAACGCTTCACTTCCAGTTCCTTCGGTGCCAAAATCTTCCATTGAAGTTCTTGTTTTGGGTGCAAAAGATGATTTCATAGTGGTAATTATTGTCCTGGATATATAATAATTCTCGCTAACTACATTATTTTTTCTCTAACCATGTAGCAAAGTCTGCTACTATTGTTACCAAAGTGATTGTTGCCTGCAATAATCCCCATACCTTTCTAAGCAAATTATTGCCCCTTTTCCAAGTTTGTTAGCCTGTCCATTGATTAAAGGGTTTTGCAGGATATGGAAGGACTCAGCGAAATAGGCACATTTTACGGTGTGTCGCCAATCTCTCTTGAAGGTGTTGCCCATGACATGATGCTAGATTGTTCATGGGAAAAAGGTGCAAACGTCATTCTATCATGGCTAGATGATTTAAGCATATAGAACTGTACCGATCACTCAAACTGTATGTATCAAGATCCTACCTGGTTCCTAAAGCAGTTCTAGATCAAGGCAACATCAATATGGGTGGATCAAATGCTCTACGGAAAACCACTCAAAGAGAATTGAGGATAAATGAATAAATGGAACTTCATTTTTTGCTTGATCATTGTTGGAATTTTTTTGAGAAGCTTGAGCAAGGTAATTAATGTTGCTAGATCAAATATAATTTGTGCTTAATTTTAATGATCCCGTTGGAGTTTTCTTATCCTAGTAATGACTAAATACTGCTCACAAATTGAAGAATTTTACGTGAGCTATTCTCCTAGATTTCAAGGGGATATTCTAGATTCTACAGATGATATTATATGATTGTAAGTCTATAAATAAGGCAATAAATCTCTAGATAAGAGGTTGGTATTCGGTAAGAAAAAGAGAAATTATTGTTTATTAAAAAGAATTTGAGTGTAGATGGAATCATCGGCTCGCCTCGTATCTTTTATATTCCCTAAATCGCCTTGTATCCTTATATATATATATATATATATATATATATATATTTCTTTCCCTACTTTGTGTGTTATTAATCTCGCAGAGAAAATAAGTTCAAATTAATCCGTCTCATTAAGTGTCCTTTTTTTTATTAAAAATATATAATTTTTTTATTTATTTCGATTCTTTAGTGCACTATTAATCTTGCAGAAAAAATAATAAATATATGATAGATTTTTGGTTTGGTGAAAATAATTAATTAACACACTGAAAGCCATATATATATATATTGAAAATAATTTTTATATTTATAATAGTTTTAGTATTCAATGTAGTACTTAAGAATTTTAATACATTATAAAATGTAACTTATCAAATATAGAATCTATATATCAAAAATAAAATCTATATTTATAATAATTTTAATATTTAATATAGTAATTAATGATAAAATTCTTTAACATAATTGCCTCCATAAAACATAGTCTTTTATTTTATGGGTAGAAGTAATTTAATTCTAACAAATATATAAAAATTATTTTAGAAAATGACATAATTGAATTATTACTAAACAAAACTATCATCATACTATCTACTTGGAGACTAAATTTTTATATTTAATTTTCTCTAATATTTTAATAATCTTCTATTAAATTTAAAATGATAAATATTATATTTAATAAATTTTGCTAACGAGTGCACACTTGTTTAGATCTTACTAATAAAAGTCTAATTATATATTAAAAAAAAATTAGAAAAAATGCTTTTATCATCTCATTCACTTTCGTCGTGCATGATTTATACAAAAATGTAATATTTTATAAGAGAGAAGATCACAAAAATTAAATTAGAATGGTGTGATTGGCTTTTATAGAATAGATTCCAAAAGAGAGATTTGAGTGTGCCTTGTGTATATATTTACAAAGAAAAAAATTGATTAACTCTTAAGGATTGTTCTATTAAATTGATTCGTTTTAATAATCTTAAAAATATTTATTAAAATTTTAATTTATTAGTATAATAATTTTTATTTTATATAATAATTAGTTGAAAAATATCATTATTAGATTTTAAAATTTAAATACTTGAACCCTGTTTGTACAATGAGAATTTTTTATTATTTTCTTGTAATATTTAATATAATTAATAAAATTAAACGTTTTCACCCATTTATTAATGTAATTATTTTTGTTTATTAAAAAATTATTAAACAGTGAGTGAGGTGAATTAATCATCACCTGACGTGTACGAAAATTTTAGTGAGTTTGACCTAGTTTATCCATTTTAGTTATTTTATATCTCTGACTAAAAAAAATATTTTATTTATTAAATTGTTAAAACAAAATTATAAAATTACATTAAAATTCTTTAAATAATAATAATTGTAATAAATTAAAGTAAAAAATCAACAACCTATGGAATTCATCTCTTAACCAATTGATTCCTTTTATGACACATTATCTAACTATCAACGGTACACGTCCAATATGAGATCTCTCCATCAATCCCAACCGTCCAAAGTCAGGGCAACTTTTAAACCCTAATTTTCTAAACGCCTATTAAAATCTATTTCCAAAGGAACTTCATCCTCTCCATTAAGCAGAAGAAGCAGCCGTCTCATTTTCGTTTTGTACAGATCTCGCTTCTCTGCTCGGTAAGTATGGTTGGAGCCGAATCTTCTTTTGACTGTTTATCAAGTTTTCTATGCTCTGCTCACGTGTGGTTAATTGGAAGAACTTTGTGTCATTTTGCATCTGTACAGTCTGGTCAGTCTTACTAAGATAACTTGATTTTATCACTGTAAAAATCGAATAGGTCTTAAGTACTAACTTTTTAGTATGTTGTATAATGTATAGGTCGTGTGAATTATGATTGTTAATCTTTTAAATAAATGGATTCTTACCGTAAATTTATTGCAGTCAGTATTTTCCCTCTTATTTTTGCTTTGAAGAAGCTACATTTGTATAAGTTATAGCGATTTATTAGTCTCCTAATCAGAAGGTTCTGCTTTGTGAGTTGCTGCGAATGCATAGGTTCTGTCAATATCGTTTTACATGTTTTTTGGTATTCTTTTATGTTATATTGGGTTTCAATATGTGTTGGCATTGAGGAGATTTGCTTTATTTTAATTTATTGGGATTTAAATGGGAAACTATGCTCTTATGTACTCTGTTGAGAGAGTGTCATCCCTTGAGAGTTTGGAGGATTTTTTATGTTACATATACTGATATTTTGATTATTGAACAAGTTATTGTTAAGGTTGTGACAGCTGATTGTTGGACCCATCCAGCTTGAATTGGGTTGTAATATTCTTCTATACTGAAATTTTGGAAGTTCAAAGTTTCGATTAAACTCGACTTGTGTTTTGCCATTGCCCCTGTAGAAGTTGGTTACTTGCTTGGATTGGTTGCAATTGCCCTTCAAATAGAATGGATATAATTTGTTTTTTTAATTAGGGGATTTGCACTTTAACTTTTTAAGTAAGAGATTCATCAATCGTGAATGTTTCCCGTTCAACAATGTGCCCCAACCATGTGTATTGCATTGATACCATGTAATGAATGTGTTAAGCTACAGCTAATATTGTAAAATAATATTAAGAATCAATACCTTTTATTGATGGTTTACTGTGTTTGAATCATGAACACCCTTGATGAATTTAAGTGACAGTTCCTGTTTGTACTTTAAGATCTAACCGCTTCATTACTGATCAGAACTGTCAAAATGTTCACGACAAAGAAGAAAATCCAAAAAGACAAGGATGCTGAACCAACTGAATTTGAAGAGACAGTTGCACAGGTCAGTCTGTTGAACTGCTTTCAAATTTTCTTGATTATTAATCACTGGTATTCCATTGTTAAATTTATGATGTTTGATATCGCTGCAGGCATTGTTTGATTTGGAGAATACCAACCGGGAGCTGAAAAGTGACTTGAAAGATCTTTACATTAATCAAGCACTGTATGGATAGTATTTGAATGCCTTTTTTTTTTTTTTTTCTCTCTCAGCCTTCTTTTTTCTTTTTATACATGCTTTGGTCTTAACCTCCGAAAGATTATCCGTCTAATCGTGCAGTCAAATGGATGTTTCTGGAAACCGCAAGGCAATTGTAGTCTATGTGCCTTACAGATTGAGGAAGGCTTACCGAAAGATTCATCTTCGCCTGGTTAGAGAGCTGGAGAAGAAATTCAGTGGGAAGGTATTGAGAAAAGTTGTCATTCGGGAAATTGATTGTTTCTTTGCAGGCTAAAACAGTATAACTCTGTTTATCAAATGAAGTTGATTCAATCCTTTGTGTTCATTTTAGTATTTGACAAGCATTATGAAATTCCCAAAATGTATGTATAAATATGATCGATAGTCATCTTTTACAAGACTGCAATTGTGTGCCAGGAAGTTGTCCTTGTTGCCACCCGAAGGATATTGAGGCCACCAAAGAAAGGCTCTGCTGCTCAGCGACCTCGTTCTCGCACACTCACAGCTGTCCACGATGCTATACTTGAGGATGTAGTATATCCAGCGGAGATTGTTGGCAAACGTGTCAGATACTGTCTTGATGGTTCAAAAATTATCAAGGTAGTTAAAAGCTTCATTTGGAGAAAAAAAATAAAAATAAAAATAATCTACCTACTGGGAATATGATTGATAATAAATCATAAAATATAGGATATAAGTTACAAAATTTTTGTAAATATTATGTTTTCCCCTAGTAATGTTATTATCCACTATATTTTGACTTTGATGTGTTATATCTCCAAATGTTAGATTTTCTTGGATCCTAAGGAGAGGAACAACACTGAGTACAAGTTGGAGACATTTTCTGGAGTTTACAGGAAGCTTACTGGGAAAGATGTGGTTTTTGATTATCCAATTACAGAGGCCTGAAGAGTTGTAGCAGATGGGTTTGTGTTTGTTATTTTAATTTTATTTGAGTGGTATAATTGCATTGAATAGGCTACTATTTAAAATTTTGACACTTCAATTTGGTATGATGCCTTTTTCGGAAGGACTGATGAAACTGTTGAGCTGAAAAACATCAATGTCTTTTGCAGAGTAATGAGATTTGTTTACTTGTGGGTTCATCCTCGTACATTGTTATTTGCAGACAACTTCTTTTCCCTAAATATCACACTTGTGAATTCTGTTCTTTGGTATGATGCCTTTTTCGGAAGGACTGATGAAACTGTCGTTGAGCTGAAAAACATCAGTGTCTTTTGCAGAGTAATGAGATTTGTTTACTTGTGGGTTCATCCTCGTTCATTGTTAATTGCAGACAACTTCTTTTCCCTAAATATCACACTTGTGAATTCTGTTCGTTGAAAGGTTTAATTTAATATCATTAACATTATGCTGTGATAAAATTGTTGGAGAGTTTCCTCATTTGGCATTTGAGATTGTTAATGCAAGTGAACAATATCAATTGTTTATTACAGCAATCATGATACGATCAAAGTTAATCAATCAATAAATGGAGGAATCGTGCAAGTCATGCAAGATTGGCTCATAATTAACGAACGTTGGTTAAGAGTTTCAAATGTGACAATTTTATGATTGCTTACCATAAAGGGATGGTGTAAAAGATTTGAATATTTGTCAAACTAGTCGTTTATTTCTCCTTTAGGTTTCACTTCCCTTCATTAGATCACCAGTCGTAAAAAAAGTTGCCTTCCCCTGTGCCAGTGACTAGAGTTGAAGCCAAAGAAGAGGATTAGTGGCATTCCAGAAATTGCAGAGGGTGATTAAAAGAATGAGATAAGGGGCTAGAATTTCGTTCTCAACATATTATAACACTTATTGTAACTTTTCTATATTTCATTGCATTTTCATGCAAAGTATTGATTACAATATAGTCCTAAGACCAAACTGTAGATGGCAAAAATACGTGTGTATGCATGTATATACCGCATAAAGACATAAAAAATTAACCAATCATTTAATAGACTAGACAGAGTAACAGACAATGTGAATACTACTTTTTTGTACTCATACGGTTTGGAGGAACCTGCTGTTCACCCCAGCTCTATACAGTTGCAGCTCGGATGAAGTTGATATGCTAATCTCGGTGTTGGCAGGAGCAAACAACACATCTCCTTCAGTAACTGCATCTTTACGTGACCCTGTATGCATTTTTCCCTCACCAACTGTCACCAAGAAAACTGAAGGACCTGAGATGGCCGGAAACACTGATGATGCCCCCTTGGGAAGAAAGCAGCAATCAACTTCAAATTCGTCAAAGGGTGGTAGATACCTTGTTATGTGTGGACTCAAAGGAAATCCTTTGAGGATTTCAGGAAAACCCTGGTGGAGAAACATAGTGCAAAGTTGGTAAATTTGTAGTCTTGCTTTATTTGTTGCAAGAGTTCATTTGTTTCCCTCCAACTAACTCAACATTCATGTAAGTACAAAATACATAAACTTAAGAGAAGATTTGATCAATCACCTCAGTTACATATCCTATAAATTCTTACCTGTTTATATGTGAGCATGGAGCAGAGAGTCTGGACATCTCGGTGCTTGGGAGTAAGACCAGCCCGAACAACATTGTCTGAAGTTGCCATGCATTCAACACATTCACCGGAAATATATGCATGTGGTTCATTTGACCCAAGATACAATGCTTCACCAGGTTGAAGCTTTACATAATTAAAAAAGAATGCTGATATAACGCCAACATCAGCAGGATACTGCTTTTCTAACCGCAAGATCAGCCACTCCTTTTCACTCAAGGGCCTCACCTATGCATAGAGAAAAGGAAATTCTTCATCAAGTGATGGTCGACGCCATGATGAGACGAGGAAATGCTATTCGTAACATATTCATGCTTACACGCACACACACACACGCAATATGGAAACAATTAATTGAAATTAACAATGCAACGTGTTCATAGTTCTTTGGTGAGAGAGATGCCATACAAAAGGTGTCTTTAGGGATATCACATGTACCAGATATGTGCCCCCTTGATATTAGCCCTTTTTACCTTTAAATCCTTAAATATTTTTAAAATCAAAACTATCATTCATTTAAGGCTCTAACCTATTAATGGAATGTATAAGCAGGAAGCATTTAGCATGTTCCTCATAGATACCAGTGACAAGCTCCATGTCAGCTAATGAAAAATCGATCTATTTGAATATCATCTAATGGTGAACTTGCTCAATGCAAACGAAACTGGAAGATGAACATAACAAAATAACAACATAAAGCACTTGACAACAAATAAGTATTACTACCAAACCAAACATCATATACGTTCTCAAAATTATATACTGAGAAGAAATCTTCTACTGACCTGACTTTCAATATGCAGGCGACTTGTCAGTTTAGATATTGCTTTAGTTGTCATCTCCTTACTAGCTGTCATGAGCTGGGTGAAAATTGACTGCAAAACAGATTTTACTTTCTGATCCCCATCCTGTTCATTGATATGTAAAACTTGGTTTGCATCAAGACTGCCGACCAGTTCCACAATCTCAGGAACATATTGCACCACATTCTTGAGCTCCTGGAAAGAAAACAGTTGTTCACATAAACTGATATCATTTTAAGAATAATATAATTTTATAATTTTACAAAATTATATTGGGTTCACATAAATTATACATATTAGTTATATAAAGATTAATGTAAATAATGAACACCAGTAAGTAAATAGAGAAACAAAAACCATTTATAACCTAGGGGAGGCTGGGAATAACACCTTTTCTACGGTGGGCACTCAGTTTATAATAAATGGAATTCCTTCAAAAAATTATCATCCTGAATAGTTTTTGTAAACTGATCAATGTTTCAGCTAAAGCCTGGGTAGCACTGGAATCAAATAAGTCAATAAAAATACAATAGCCTAGCCCTAGAGATGGATCAAGACACAAGTTGCAGGAACCCCACATAATTCGTTTGATTTATTTGGTAGATGTAAACCAATGTAGTACCTGAAGACTGATGAAGCTACAAAGGGCCTCAAACTCTGTTATAGCCAAAGCCATCTCAGGCTTGTGATTGTCATCCTTATATACATTTGGATGCAACTTGTGCAGATTCTTTGCCAAATCCTTATCAGGATGAGCCTGTATTGACAATGCTTTTGAAACTGAAAGTACCTAACACAAACCAAATGAAAATCAGACACACATTCCAAATTTTATCAGAAAAAAATAAAAATCAATGAAAGAAACAAATCAGCAAATACAATTAAAATTTAATCTTCCCAATCATACGTATATATCCAGAAGGAAAAAGGAGATCACAACCCTGCTTATCTCAACATTGTTAGCAACGTACATTATCCCTGGATACCCACAATTTCAAACTCTCACTCACTAAGCCTACTGGGCTAATCATCCACACAGATGCTTTGAACTACCGATGGTCCAAAGGCATGAGTGCTTGTCAACTCAACATAACATTTTTTGAGGAATCAGCATTAACAGATGTGTAACTTCTGAGTCATGGCCTAATTGGCCTCAATCATAGCTTTTAAGAGAACATAATTCTCTTTGACAAAAAGTGAGATAATAATGGAACATTTTAAGAATAGAAATATGTTCTCCTTTCCAAAAGGATTCAAAAGGCCAATAACAGTATCTTTAAAATCAGAGACACAGAGAAAGACATTAGCATAAACTAATAGATTAGAAGGGAATAGAAAATTCTCCTCTGGTATACTTTTCTCCCTATTTCTTTTCATATGATTCGCACAGGTAAGCAAGAAACATTCTGATATGGGAAATTTACAGAATTTGAAACAGAAAAACTGAAGTACTAGTAGTTAACCAACATTTTCTGACCAGGTAAATGTTTACCATTTAAAATGACAAGGTCAATTAGTTTCTGGATTCCATAATGAATTGTCAAGTTGTATGATCTAAGAATCTATTCCAACAAATCAATTCTCATCTTAACAGCCGTTATCCATAGATATACTAAGATATGTGTTGTCCCAAAAAATATACTTCCCCCCGAAAAAAACAGTGTCTTGATAATAAATAAGACAAGAAATATATTAACACAAGAACCATTTAAAAATAAAAAGTAAAAAAATATCAATGAATTTCAAATAGAAACGATAAGGACTACTTACCAACTAGAGCTTTTGACCAGGTGAAGTTTAACCATTAACAATTGACCATCCATCTTTTACAAATTCATTTCAAGGCTTTACCATTAAAAATGGACCATCCATCTTTTACAAGTTCATTTTAATTCAACGCAAGAGCAATTAAATTCTGAATTCGAACAAAGAATTCCCAAGTTGCATGTTTCAAACATCTATTCAAATAAATCATCACCTTAGTTTCCATTCGTTCAAAATAACAGACAAAAAAAAAAAAAAATCCTTTAAAACAAAACACAGACACTCACATTAAGATACTTACCTTAAACAAGAAAATACATAAAAAACGTATTAACACGATTCATTTTTGAATTTGCATAGAGAATTTAAATGTTGCGTGACTCCACAAGGAATCAATTCCCATCGTAGGAGCCATATATACAAATAGAAACAGTAAGCCTCGTGCAAAAATCATGTTTATCCAAAAACAGAGACATCCATAGTAAAAGGATTCCACAGCAAACAAGAAAACAAATATGCGCAGATAGAAAAACGTTACAACCAGAATTTACAAACAAACCTTGAACATGAACGGAAGATCACAACCCCAGTTGTTTAAAACCTTATCACCAAGCACATTAGGATTCTTCAATATCCAAGATTTAAAACTCCCACTCCCACTCTCCCCTCCCCAATTCCCGTTCGACATTCCATTTTCCAGGGCGCCGCTCTTTTTCACCACATAAGACGTCCCGGACTCGTGAGTTCCCATCCAGAACTCGGCATAAGGCTTGTCCAATTCAATTTCTTTCCCCGAATTCAACCCGTACAACTTAGCAACAAGCGAGTCAGTTCCGGTACGACCCCAATCATAGTTTTGAACGGAACACGTCAGTCTGACAACTCTCTTCGCCTTCAAATCACCGTCCATCATAAACTAAAATATAAATTGATGGGTAGTTTAAATGAGTGTTTTCGTTGATGGGTATGGCTGTAAATGTTGCATTGCTGGATTTAAAGAGTTTGAAAGGGCAACAGGAGAGAGGGAAACAAATTGGAAGAGAATGAGAGACAAAAGAAATGTATGAAAGAGAAAGATAGGTGAAGACGACGTGGCCTATGACTCTGACTCGCTTTACGGTTTACCTTCCTTTTCTTCCTTTCTTATCTTCCGATTTTTTTTATTTCCGTATTTTGCAAGAAACTACAAATTTTTATTATTTTTTACTCCAATTTTTAAGAGACTTTATTTCTTTCTTTTACCTTTTGGTAATTTAATAATTTTAAATTAGTTGACGGATTCCTTAAAATAAAAAAAATCCTTGATAGCTAATTTAATTATTTTTTATTATTCTTCCAAATTCATTAACATATTGAAAAATATCATTTCAAATTTAAAAAGCTTTTTTTGTCAATAATTTAATTTAGAATCAATTTCCAAGAAGAAAAATATATCCAGAGTCATTAACGTATTCAGGCTTACCCAAAAATATAGACTGAGACGGACACGCTAGATGACGGACTGTTGATAAATGCGAACGAAATTTTGGATTTCTTGTGCCGTACTATGAAATGGAAATGCTTTTTGGCCGTTATCATTCAATTGAGAATTAGTCGGTGACTTGGTAACGTGGCCATGCTGCATGAGTTGGACAGTTTACTTTTAATGGGTCCCACGTGGACCAAAAATCTGTGATAACCGGAGATTAGTACACGTGGTGCGTGATTAAGAAATTTATCGTAGTTAAATGACGTGGTTTATAAATAATTATGTGACTTTTGATTTATATAATTTTAATAAATAATATAAATAAAACGGGATTCTAATAAATTAAAGAGCATATGAAGGTCCCACGCGCAGGGCGTGGGCTCTCCCACGTTGCGCACCTGTTTTGTCGTGAAAGTTGTGTGCGTCTTACGCTAATTTTTTTTCTTTTTTCTTTTTAACATAAAGCCCAAACTACAATTGAACTAAATAATAAGACTTTAAAAGTATTAATTATTAGCTAAAAAAATTTATTATATTCCTAAATTTTAATTATGTTAAAAAATATTTTTATATTTTTTTACACTTTATAAAAATACTACATAATAGAAGATTTAATGAAACTTAAAAAATATTATTTTATTAGTTTTTTATTATATATAAATAAAATTTAAAATTTTTAGTATAATATTAAAATTTTAAATTTTAATTAAAAACTTAAAATATTTAACCTAAAATTGAAAACTTATTATTTTATAATTTGAAAAATTTTTAAATCAAGTAGATATATATTATTATATCCCTTTATCATATAATTAATTAAATTTATGGGCATATTTGATTTTTGTAAAAAATTATAAGTAATATTAATTACCAATAATAATAAAAGTTTAAAAAATTTAAATTATATTAAACTTCTTAATTTTGATTTTTTAAATAATTACTATCATTATTATAAATTCCATCTCTAACAGTATTATTATATTAAAATTTATTTTATTTAAAGGTAAAAATTTTTTGTAATTATTTTGTATTTTTGTAATAGTCAGTATATTAAATTTACCAAATATTTTAACACTTTTTATTGTTAACTTGTTAAAAAAATTTTATTTTAATTAACTTATATTTTTGCGGTTGTCTATCTTCAATCAAATATAACGACAATATTATTGGAATAATTTTATGAGATTTTACAATGTTTAAAATATATATATATATATAACTATCCTTTTATAACATAATTAGCATATGATGGTACACTTTTTAGTAGGTAAAAAGGGCTTTTGAGAATTTAAATATTACTTAATTTAAATTTGCGAATTTAAGTAACACTTTTCTAATTTTTTAGGATTTGAGTATCGTTTATTTTAATATATATTATTAAGCTGTTTTTATTTTATTATATAAATTATAATGTAAAAAAGAGATTGAACACATAGCAATTGTATTTTAAATAGCACAAGAGATGTAAAAAATAAACATAAAATTTACTTAAGAATTTAGTTAATAGTGGGATTGAAAGCGTAATTATATTGTTGTATTTTAGAAACAACTAAAAAAAAAAAAGTAGTTGATTATATACTAATCTTTAGTGATATTACTGCACTATAATATTAAATAAGTCATAAATATGAAATAATTAATTCAATTAATACTTTGGGACTTCTTGCTTGAAATAGATAAAAATTTTAAAATTTTTAATTGCATATTTTTAATCATCAAATCCCTTCAATTGTATAAAATAATAATTAAAAATAATTCAATTATTACACCAAACATTTTTTTTTAATCTAGTGGTTGAAATATTCTAATTTAAAATGGCACGCCCAATTTATATAGAGCGACGTATGGATGGGATCACTTCCCGAAGTTTCGCTCTCGTACCGGGGCTGGCGGTGGTGTGGTTCCCAACTGACCAATTGATCCATTTAATATAATACTTGAGAATGATTAAACTCGTTTAAAAAATTCAATTGCAGAATCAGTTGATTTAATTGATGGACAAATCAAGGTGAATTTATCCGTACATCAAAATTTGTGCGAGAAAAAATAATCTCTTAAACTTAATTGAGCCATTTATTTGTTTGATAAAATAAATTATAAAAAATATATATTATAATTAATAAAAAATTTAAATTGTGTTATGAATATATAACAACTAACAAAGATATTTATATAGTTATATATTTATTATAAGAAACTTATTTATTAAATATATTATTAATTCTTATTTGTTTTATTTAAGAAATACTAATACTACTAAAATAATTTGTAAAGCAAATTAAAATTTTTGTTACCAATAAATTATTTCGTTGCCGGTGATACCACCGCCATCGCAATAAGCTTCAGCAGTCACTGCGAGAATTATGACAGTGGCAGTTCCTATTAATCGCCAGCGTTTGACGTAAATGTTGTGATAACAGGCACACTTAGGGACGCATTTCTCACTCTCATCTCTCCGTGATTGACGACGAAAAAAGGGTTTCGTAGGTTAACAAATTTTGAGTATGATAATACTAATATTATCATTGTGTGCAATTGTTTGTATGGGCTGTTTCGTCTATTTATTTGTTTAATTAATAAATTTAATTTATTAAATTTAAATATTATAAATTAATTATTAAAATATATAATTGTTTAGTATTATATAATGTAAAACTAGATTATAAAATAATTTATTTTACTACTTTTAGAATTTATTCAAAAAATAAATTATTTGAGAATTAAATAATGACTTTTAAAAATTTTACTAAATATAGTTTAAGTTATAAATGATCAAATAAATGATTATTTTATCAAAATTTAATCATATTTTTATATTATTTAATATACACATCACAAGAGGACGGACATGTGATCACAAAATCTTTTGTATTATTTAAAAATTTCAATTAAAGATCGAATCAATTGATTTAGTAATTGACAGGCAATTTTTTTAAATATAAAGTAAAGATTAAATTATTGGTGAATTTTTAATTAGTTTTTTTTTTTTCACTATATACGCATACACATCCAATCCCCTTTCCATTGAAGTGCGTTACAAAATTTAATTATACAATTTCTTATGTTATTTAAAATATTCAAATAAAGACAAATTAATTCATTCAATTTTTTAATTAAATTATTTAATTAAATATACGCAAACACCATTTTTTTAATAAAAAATTAAAATTTTAATTATTTCTTATCATTTGAATTTTCTTTTAGATAAATTACAAGGATCGTCAAGCAAGATGCAAATCTATTTAAATTAATTAAATAATGATAAGTATGTTAATTTGTCTGTTATCATTATCAACCATATCCTGGAAATATTCCAAAGCTCCCAAATATTTTGCCATCTTTGGAATTTTTAAAGTTAGAAAAAAAAAATGTATAATAATTTGGTCCAATATGTTGTGATTCTATTTTTTATGTCGCTATAATATAATATGTGTGTGTGTGTTGGTACTCTTTTTTTTAACAAATGTTTTTTCAGATGAAATCTCAAATATAAATTATGAGCCTTTGAAATATAAAATCGGATAATATTTGTCACAGAAATATCTGCCAGTATATATATATATATAAGACGATGATGGGATGTTGAGCAGTTGCAGCATATGCATTGCGTTATCTTCCCTCAGCAGACGGCACGCTACATAATTAAATAGCGCAATTTTTTAATAATATAATGACGTTATGATAATATAAAATTGGACCTCTCCTTAATAAAAAAAAATAAAAATTTGTGTAGAAAAATGTCATTTCCAATTGATTTAAGATTATTATATAGAAGATAGATGACTTCAATATTGTTACATTTAATAGAACTGAAAAATAATTAAATTTATGTAATCACATATATTAAATTTTTTTTTTTTTTGACGAATGGTTGGGAATTCATATTTTGTTCTAAGAAATTTAATTATTATATTTTATAAGATGAATGGTAGAGATTAGGAAATATATATTAATTTTGAATAGTATTTTATAATAAATTAAAAACTCATACAGGTTTATGGTTTGCCCATTTTTTTGTTCTATTGAAAGTTTCATTTCTCCCCCTTCCTTAATTTTATAGTAGAAATAAACCACGTTCTCTTGGAAATAATTGAAAACACGGGCCCTCCCATTGCGAAATTCTCAAATTTTTAAACTAAATTAGGGTTTTCGATTTGGTCACAGTCACTAGCAGGGTCACCAAATATGGCGGGAACTCTCTGCAGAGCACTTCGAGAGGGAGTCTTAGAAGGGGAGCACGCGCCTGCTCTCACCATCAAAGACTCCATAGCTTCACCGTTCGGTATCGATGTCTTTACTCACGTGCTCACCCAGCTCTCGAACTATATTTTAACGGGAAAATCTCAGTCAAGGTTATTTCACTACCATAAAACACGACGAGCAATTTTTTTTTTTTTTCTTTCCCCTCTTAAGTTCTAATTTCTGCATTAACCAAGCTTATCAATTTTTGTTCTCCGTTTATTCATGAGCAAAGAGGACTTGTGATTGTTGCATTTTCTCGGAATCCATCGTTTTATGTGGATTTGCTGAAGAGAAGAGGAATTGATGTAGCTTCATCTCATAAATGGTGAATTTTTGGTTTTTTATTTTGAAAAAAATGGCTGTCTAAATGCACTATTGAGTTATTTTTTTTGAACTACTATAAAAACGAGTTTTATGGACTTTTTAAGTGGAAAATGATTTAAAGGAATACCTAACATTACCTTATTATTTTTTCTGTTTTTTATTGTGAAGTTTTGTTGGTATTTGGTAGTGACTCGGACTTAGTCGCTTTATTGATGTTGCGGGGGAACTGTGGATGTCTTTCTGATAACAAGGTTCGGATACTGGATTGTTATAGTGACTGGCTTGGTTGGAGAAGAGGGCTAAATGCCAATGATATTTCCCAGGAAGCATCATCTTTCTCTAATTTTTGTAGGATGTGAGAAATTTGGATAAGTTGTACTCTTCGATTATTGAAATTGGTAAAGGTAATTTATTGTTTCTTTTGTTTGTAAGTAGGAAGCTCACTTTACATCTTGTATACTTAATGGTGAAGACAATTAGGTTCTGATGGCTATCGTTTTAATGTTTGTTTGTGTTTATAGGATTGGTTGGATAAGGGAAAGGTCGTTTCTCTGTTGCCATTGACTCGGTAATTCTCTAACTGAGAAGTGTTAATATCTAATAAGAGTTACAATTATTTTTGGTTGACAATTTATCGTACAAAAGTCACGTTTACTGAACTTCAAGTGAACTTACTATAATGTTTTGAGATGTATGACAAATGTTGCTTTGGACGTTTAGCTGCATTCCATGTCATTTGCATAGATTTTCTTAAGAAGTTTGGATGCCAAAGATAATCCTCTTCAGTGGAGTTTAATTTTCATCTGGTGGAAGCTTCCTGGTGAGTGCCAAAAATGTACCAGGAACAAGTTTGGATTGTATTGTAAATCTTCACATTAGGAGCCATACTCTTTTCTTAGGTAGTGCTAGGAAAATTCCTGTTGAAAACAAAACACATTGCGGGGAGGAGGCTCAGCCATTGGATGATTACTGTCTTAATTAAAAATTAAGACATTTATCAATACAAAGAAAGATAGTATGACATTTATGTCCCAGTTAGACCTTACATTTTGGGTGCAACTGTATGTTGAAATGACTCGATGGGATTGCATCCTTAGGTTTTACTTGTTCAGCTGGAAGAAATACTACACATTTTGGGCAATTCACAAGCTGTTAAGAGGCATTTCTAAAGCACTCTTTTGTCTCATTTTGGACAACCATGGTCCAGTCACATGCGTTGTTGAAGAAGTGACAATGATTTGATTGATATTCATTTCTTTCTTCTCAATGCTTTTGAGATATGATTATTGCGTCTTGGTTCATGGTTTAGTGTAGAAAAAAATAATTGTGGGACTTGGCAATGAAGTTCGGTAGTAGGATGAATATTCAGCTACAATAGCACCTGAAACATTCATTTGACAGAGGACACAATCATATAGAATGATGATAACCCAATTCTAATGGGCCAGTAAATGGAAGAATACTCAAGCCAAATTCCTTCATCATTTGAACATTTTACATGGCAGTAAGACATCAGCTAAAGCTCACAGTGGCTTATTTTTCATTTGCAGTTCTAATAATGATATGACAATTCTAATAAATATATTTCCTAGAATACATCCTTCTTTACCATAGTGATTAGCTAAATATAAAAGAGAGTATTTTTGGATTTCCTGGTGAACTTTTAATATATTTCCTTATTTAAAATTTATTATCATAGTAGGGAGCTTGCTCTTGAATATGTTTCTTTATAATTAATTTCCTTTCCAAATATCTTGTTAAGACTGCAAAATTTTTTTTTTGTGAAAAATGAAATCATACTAGGAGGGACTACTATTACGCAATCACTATCTCTGACATGTCAATTTTTGGTAACATTGCAAATTTTGGTGCAATTAGAGTATCCATAATGACTTGGGAGTTGTATGTCAGCTACATACTATTGCGTGCAGAAGTTTGGTAGGTTGTTTTTCCTTCATTGAATATCTTGTGGGAATACGAAATAGGAAAAAAAAAATGCTATTACCCTTTACATTTTTCTCTTTAATACAAAATTTCAGTTTGTTATGGAAAAAGTTATAGGAATTTAACGATGAAATAAGAAATTGCTAGTTAATTTGGGAAAGTGTGTAAATGAAGAATTAGCCTATTGCGGAGTGTCATTATGGTGTTATGGTTGTTTCTTTTTTGTTGGCTTATTATTGTGGGTGAAAATGTAAGTCATATCGAAATGGATAACTAATTACAAGATGACAGCACTTTAGGCATATTAAAATTTGATAATATTTCAAATTTTTGTGCAATTAGATTTTCCATATTGACTTGGGAGGTTTTGTAAGCTGCAAAAATAATTGCCTGTGAAAAGTTGGTTGATATTTTTTTCTTCATTGAATATCTTGTAGGAATTTGAAATGAGGGAATAAGAAAATGCTATTAACTTTGGAAAAATTTGTAAAAGAATTGACCTATTCTGGAGTGTGATTATAGAAGTTGTGCATTTTTTTTTTCTCCTTTAGTAGTATTGGTCTCTATGCTTCTTTCGGTTGTTGGTATCCGGCTTCTATGTTGAGGAGTGTTCTTAGTGCTGCATATCTTTTCTTGATGCTATTGGAAGCATTTCCTTCTGATGTACTTTACTCTTTCTTAGTATATAATGGGCTCTTCACATTTTACCAGTTGAGCGAAATATTACGACATGCATCAACCTCATCAGTTACTGGCCTTTTGAGTAACCTACGTAGCCATGGTATATACATGATTTACCTCTTTCTAAATCCTCAATTCTCATGAAATCCTAATTATTAGTCTCAGCATTTTGTTGTTATTCTGCTGCATGAACTTTATAGAATCTTTTCTTTTCAGAAAAAAATTGATTTATAAATGCTGCACTACTGGCCTTTTCTTTTTCCTCTGTTGAACTGCTGTTAGCTGTATTTTATCCATCAAAATAATTATAGTTAGTTGTCAGATACCCTGTCATAAATTAGCTGCTGTGGCTTAGAGAGTGTAAATTGTTCACCTATTCATTAATGTGAAGTTTTTTTTCTCCAAAGATTTATTCTAGTTGAGCTGAAATTCCTGAAGTTTGTGGTTTATGTGATGTGTATTTACTTGTGATGCTGTAGTTTTTCCATTGCTCTATGGTTGCAGATCAAGCTTCTAGTATCTTTTGGTTGTTACATTCAGACTTCCATGAAGTCAGGTTCACTGCTGTTCTTGAGTATTTGTCCTCAATGGTTGCTAGCATTGAACCTTGTACAATTGGAC
>JAWDEX010000022.1:3523948-3544851 GCA_035221805.1 Trichilia hirta
AGAGTAAGGCAAATCATGGATAAAATTGGCACACTCAAGCCATCACGATACGTGGCAAGAGTGCACTTGCACAGCCTCTGGCCAGAGCAAGTTACGAACCATTTTCTTTCCCTGTTAATACATATGTACCTGTGTATGTATCTACATATCAGTGTATGCATGTGTGTACCTGTGTATGTAGTGCATATCTATGCACACACAATTGTACAAATGCATGTATATCCACAAATATACAAGCCTGCACAGAGGTGAATGCGTTTGCTGACATCTTTGTCTGTGTTACAAATTGCTGCCCTCATGTCATGCTATAAACACCATTGTATATGCATCTAATGCCCTCATGCCATATAATATAGCTCAAAAATGTGGATGAAGCATTAAACAAATGAAGGTTTCTGGGAGAAAAGTGCATTACATCCTGCCGGCAGAATCAACCAATATATACCACCACGGGTTTGAGTTACCCCACCCTCATTCGCATGAACCTGCATCCCCTCCACCTGCAGAAAGAAATAGATAAAACATATATTTGATTTAGCATACCATTCCTAAGATCAAGAAAATGGAACTAAACTATGAACTGCATGCAGTAGCATCATCTCCAATTCTAAAGTACTGTGACCACTGAAACAAAAGGCAGCAGTAGTTACATCCATTGCATGTGAGAACAACACAATATATTTATGTGATTTGAAGTTTGAACGGATATAGAATCATTTAAAAATCATGTTCTCCAAATTCTATAAACTTTCGCAAAATGAACCATAAATCAGAAGAATAGAATTTTGCATAAACTATTCTCCATACAAACAGAGGCCCAAAGGATTTTCATTATACATATTCCTTCTTTTGTTTCTCTATTTTATGACAACCAATCCATTCAGTATCTTATTAAAGATAAAATGCCATTGGTCCATGTGATATAATATTTTAAAAGGTAATAAATTGGTGTTGAATTCCCAGAAATGCAGAGATTCATCTCAAATGGAGTTGAAAGGAACTAAGTCTGTGATCTAATAATTGATCAATATATAGGTGCTTTATTTGATAAAGTTTCTTTAGATTATATGACAACAAAGAAATTTTATCATCAATTTTTCAAGATTGATGAACAAGAAGCTTTCGAAGCTTCCATAACCAATCTAAGTTGCTAATCAAAAACAATCAATGAAGTATGTTTCCATGCTATTCCGCACCAAAAGCTGACAGACTCTCAATAACACTAGATAAGAAGATGATCAAAAGGCACCAACTTTGTATCATATTTGAGCAACGGCAAAAATAATTGAAAACTCGTATAAACTAACTGATCATAGATCAATCATATTATCAAAATAATCTAACCATAATAACAGTAATAATGAAAAGAAAAGAAAAGAAAAAAAGGTAAAACATAGAAAGTAAAAACAAAATTGAGTTGGTCAAGCTATTGGTGCTAAATACGTAAAAGGTGTGTATGTACCCTGTAATCATATATAAGATAGAAAAAAGAAGCTACTTACATCACCGCATGTGAGTTTACAAGCGATTGCATGACTTGCTTCGTGCAAGAATACGGTAATGAGCTTAAAAGGTGTTAGTAGTACCGTCCTCCAAAGCTATGACAACAAAAGGCAAAAAAATTTTACATCAATGGACCAGTTGAACCAACTTACACAATAACACAATAGAGGTGAAAAACAAAACATTTAAGAACTTTCGTATTGAACATACAAGGGAAAATATATACAACCGAACTTTCTAAACTAACATACACTCAAAAATTAAAACCAAGAACAACCCTTATATTTAACCTCAGAGAATTATTTATTTCTACCCTTGAGGTTTTATGAACCGTCTTGTGTTCTGGGTTGAGCAAAATCAAACTTGTAATCTCAAATGGTCCCTTTCATTTACCTAAAATAAGTTATGATCCGCACAATGAGCTAAGCTTACGTCTAAGCCCTGTGTAACTTTGAATACTTACAGTAAATGTAAAACTGAGTCCTAGTCGTCAGTATCAAATATTTACTTTATTTCATACTGTGTCCATTTAATATGAAATTAGCAGAATTTACAAGCATCAATGAACTGATTGAAAATAAAACCAATAAAGAGAAGTTTCTGCATTGCTGTTCAAATAAATGTTTGCATAAATGGAAAACTTCTTTTGTAGATCTACTAAGAAAAGAATCGCAATTTAACAACTCGAGTGTTCTGTTTGACAGCAAAATAATTCAAAGAGACACAATAAAGAAAAGAAAGAAGATATGATATCAAGATTTTAATTCGTACCATATAAAACAAACACGCTCCCCACTTGAACCCAACACAAACAGCCTTCTAGCTTAAATCACTCAACATTCCAAACACAAAACTTTCAAATTCCATCATTAATAAATTTTACTTCAGCTTTCACAAGAAATAAATAGAGTAAAAAGAATGTGTAATGGGACAAAAAAGAGAAACTTACAGCGAGAATAACAACGGTGAAGACGCCAATAGTCACAAGAAACCTGACCTGGTCTCTGTTGCAGCAATTCTTGAGTTCCCAGTTGGGATTCGCCATAATCTTTGTCTCTCTTTCTCTCTATGCTTCTCTCACCCCCAACACAAAGGTGCGATTTCTGGGTATTAATCTCCCACGAGACTTAAAAGCAAGAGTTGAATTTGGTTGGTGATGGGGGTCGAGAAAGTGAAAGAAAAGTTTTGGTAAGAAAGGGGAATGATAACAGGCAATTTAAAAAGAATGAAAATGAAAAGTGATTCACGTTTAAATTTGAGCGTTTTTATAATTACGGATATGGAACTTTTAACAGTATAACTTCAGTTTGGTCCTTGATAGTTTAGAAAATTACAGTTTAATTACTCTTTTTATATAACTTTAAAAAATTCTCCAATATTTCATACTTTGTGTGGCTTGGGTTCCTACTGAAGTTCATTCTGAATGAACATCGGCAATACGGCTACTCCCCTCAAACTTTTTTATCTGAAAATAAAAGTTAAAGTAATATAACAAATGAATTGACATTTATTTATTATTAAATAGTATTATTTTTAAATTATTTATTATATTATTTTGCTTTTTAATAAATGTATACTACTTGATTTAAAATATATTTTTTGAATAAAAATTTTAGAACGAATAATATTTATTGCCCTATCTTTCAATTCTTGATTATTAAAAATAATCTTATTATTATATAAAAAATTTAAATTCTATTGACACTAACAATAAACTACACCATGTTATGTTAGCAATGACTTGATGACAAATTTTATTTTTTATTAATTAATTTTTATTTACATAATTAAGTTTTAAATATTTATATTTATAATTTTATTTTAAAACTTTATATATTTTTTATTATAGATAAAAAATTTATTTTTATATTTATATCTCCACCTCTCTTGTCCCAAATTCAAACTCAGTTGAAAAATTAAACACAAATAATTATTAAAATATTGAACTAAAATCCTTGAAAGTATCTTCTTCAATAAAATGAATGTAAGAAGATTAACAAAATTTCGGTCAAATGATTAAATTAAAGTTGAGCCAAAAATAATAGGAATTTGAGTGAAATAAATTTAAAATATTGTAGAATTATTTAAATAGTGTCAACTACGTGATTAAACTATAATTTTGAAAACACCCGGTGTAAAGATGAAATTCACCCAATTTTGAATTGTCAAAATGGCCGTTGCGTGTAAGAGACCGAGTCGTGGATTGGCCAAGTTGTCTCCCAAGACTTTTGTCTTCACCTCTCTTAAATTCGGAAGGTTTCAACTTATAAAATAACGACAGCCAGCTGGAATCGTCTTGGTAGTTTCTTCATTTTCCAACAACCAATAGAAATTCTCCATGTCAGCAATTGAAAAAAGTAGTTATTTTCGTTACGTGTGAAATAAGCATACTATAAATATGTATTGACTACTGAGAATGAAAAGAACAGCAACTGTAATAACGTAATATTATGATATATTTATTCGTATTTTTCTGAGAATTACATGCATTTAATATAATTTTAATTATTTTTTTCTAACACCTTAATTTAATGATCTATGACTTTTTTGTCTAGTTGAACACAAAAATTTAGTATAAATTGCATTGGGATGTTCATTTATACTTGAAAAAGTAAATAAATAAATAAATAAAACAAAGAAAATTGTCATATGAAAATAGAGACATGCTATTCGGTAAGCAACAAATAAATTTGTTTCTAATTCATTAATTTATTTCTTTTACAAAGAAAATGACATTTTCATATTTATTTATTTATTTAACTCTAGACTTCACCCCATTTATTTATTTATTATTGAGACTAATGAGTCTTTTATAACTTTAACTAAAAAGTTGAATAATTAAACTCATATGTTTAAATATAAGGGGAAAAAGTTATTTACCCCGGTATTTCATGAAATGCACATTTACCCCATCGAATTTTACCCTTCTACCGTTATTTTTTACTTACTTTTTGACATGAAGTAACTTTCATTATCCGAGACGTGTACAAATAAGTGTGAATAATTTACCACTATGTCAAATAACTAAATGTTTGAGTTTATTAGTCACTTGTTTATTTATAAAATATAATTATAATTAATGAACGATTTAAAATTAAAATAATAAATTATGAAAATAAAATTTTAATTTATAGTATAAGCTCTTATTTTTTTTTTGGTAATTCATATAAATATTTTTGCAAATTAATAAAAAATATTAATTTTGTATTTTTAAAATTTTTTTATTAATCTTACTGTCAACTATTACAAATGTAAATATTTTTAAATTAATTGTACAGCCAAAATTGTATAATTCTTATTTAATCATAATAAAAAATTGAATATTTTATATTTAATATAATAATATATTAATCTTTTAATTTTAATAGTTTGTAATATTTTTTTAAATATTTTTTTCATTTAGATTTTACATATTTTTAAATATTTAAATTTAACAAAAGCAATAATTTTTAAATGATTGTTTTTCATCATATTTTTTTAAAAATATTTAAAAATAAAAAATAAATAGTTTTTACTAATTTTAAATGATTAGTAAATAATAATTTTTAAAACTACAAAATTAATAGTTTTTACTAATTTTTAAATAACTTCATATGAATTACCTAAAAAAAATAGGGATTTTATCATAAATTAAAATTTTATTTTATAATATTATTTAATTTTAAGTCGTTAATTGTAGGTTATAAGTAAATAAGTGAATAATGAAATCAAAATCCCGGCTTGGCCCCTAAATTTTTTCTATATATTTTAAAATATTGGTATTTTAAACTCAAAAATTAGTTAAAAATAAGTCTAACATATGAATATTTTAGCCTCAAAAAATGACCTATTCAGTATTAAATTCTTATACCAATATTAGCAGTTAGCATACTATATGTCTTTTAATTATCAAAATACCGCTATACATATATAAAGTGGACCGTATTTTTTTTTTCTTCTTATCCTCCACTACTTCATTTTACTAATTTTTTTTTTATTTTTTATTTTTTTATTGGCTATTGTAGTTGCAGAACAACTTGGTGGTCTCAAGTTCTTTTTATTTTTTTATGTCACCTATAAGCCAACAATAAAAAATGAGAAAATTTCATATTATATCATTAAAATTAATTTTTATTTTATTATTTTAGTTATCTTTTATATTTATGCATTTTTTATAGTTAGAGTTTGTTATTTGATAGAGATTACATTTATGTTAAAAATATAATGATATAAAATTCTTGTATGATTAATTTATAATAAGTTTAGCTAAATTTAGTTTTCTTTAAACTAAAGAATTTCACACCTTCCATTTTCTCATAGGAATATATGATTAATAGCCACTGCTATAAGTTAAATAAATAATAATAATTTATACACTTAGATAGACAAAAATTTTATATTTGATTTAGTTGTGAGTCAGAGGTGTTCACGTTGTTACACATTAGTTTTTAATATATAATTTGTATTTGTATTATCTATTCATTTTTTATAATGTTATATTTTTCTTTTTCTTTTGTTTAAAAATGACAGATAATATTTATGAAGTTCTTTTTATTAGTTATATATATTTATTGTTTTAAACATAAAATTTTTTTATGTTAATTTAATTCTTCCTATTACAAATTTTTGGGTCCATAGTGTAAGCTACTTGCAATTGTTTAACTGTAGTGAATATCCGATGTTATAAAGTATAACCCGGGTTTGATTCTCACTCCCAACAATTTCAGGCTTTTTTATTTCCTTAATAGATTCGGGTTGGTTTGGATCATTCTAGTGGGTATTGGATCTTGAATCAATTACACAAAAGGGTAACCGGTTTGATTCTCACGGCCAATAATTTCAGGCTTTTTTTTTTTTAATAGATTCGGATTAATTTGGGTCACTGCAGTAAATATTCGATCTTGAGTCTACTACATAGAAGTATAACTGTCAATTCATGCCAAAAAATAATTCAAAAGTAATAGCAAGGAGATATTTGAATATTTAAAAATATAATGGGGTAAGTAGGCATTTCGGCAATTACATGGGAACCATACTTAAAAGTATGTCTCATTTATATAAAAGGTACAATTAAATATTCAAGTTTCATTGATATCAGTTCTTTATCTTACTTGCCTGCCTGCACATGATATCTATGTTTAAATTAATTCTTGAATTATCATATACTTTATTAAGACATTGTTCTTGAGAAAATATTAACTCTCGTCAATTATATATATACAAATATCATGATATGTTTCATTACATTAATAAAGTTATTGAAATTATGTCATCATAGTAATTCAAATTTTATAGATAGATAGATAGATATAGATAAGTTTATTTGTATTGCTGTTTTTCATAATTATATCATTTTTTAATTTCTTAATCTAATTTACAAATTCAAGAGTCTAAACTTTAAATATGAAAATTAAAGGGGATTAATTGATCAAGACGGTCAAACTGTAAAGTTTCTTAAAATTTGATTTTTTTTCCTGCAGAACTTAAATACCAAAATGTGAGGCATGACGAATATAATCGAAAATCAAACAGTCAAAAAATTCAAAAAGGGCCGGATCTCTTTCTTTTCATACGTTATCACATACAAAAAAAAAAAATGAAATTGGTAGAAATTTTCGTTTCCTTCTTCAGATTGGAAACTAATCTTTGAATATTGGGGGAAGTCTTCATTACTAAAAGGAATTAAGGGATTTAATCTTAGAAAATAATGTGGAAATCATGTAATAACCTTAGTTCTCGTTTTTACTCTGGCATAAATCAAAGGATGTAATAGAAGTATAAAACCAACTCAACTGATTATTTATTTTAAGTTGTGTATGTAGTTGACTTGGTCTATTGCTCGGTTTCATCAATATGCATCCAATCATATTGAGAGATAAGTCATCGTAAAATAAGCTATCAAGGGGCAATTAATTACAATCTCTAGCTAGCAAGCCATCCGAGACTTTTACTTTTGTTTGTATCAGCTAGCTATTGCACAGACTCCAATTCCAAATTTTCTTTATCTTCTACGTACCTAGATTAAACAGAACAAAATAATATTTCTAATGCTGAATAAAAAGTTATTACTCCTCTTTTCTATCCTTCTGATCTTCCATTTCATTCATCTACCTTATGGAGTTAAAGGGTTCTACATTTCCCTTGTATAAGTGTGTGATGTCATTACCAACTATTCATCTGATTCTGTATTCTCTACCAATCTGGAAATTGCACTCAACAAACTTAAAAACGATGCTGCTTCTACTGGCTTCAACGCCAACACAATCTCTACAACAAATTCCCGGAAGCATTCTGTAACAGCTCTCAGCCTCTGTCGAGCCACATTTACGCCCTCAGATTGCCGAACCTGCATAGAATCAGCCGCGTTAAGTATTCGTGAACTATGCCCTAACCAAACGTTGGCTCAAATTTGGATTGATTACTGTACCATCCGTTACTCCTTCGAGAACTTCATAAATAAGAGTACAAGTTTTTCTGTGTTTGTTATTGCTAAACGGAGTGGAGTTGACGACATTCTTCCTACCAATTACAGCATAATAGTTAAGCTTCTAATTCAAAATCTCTCTCTACTAACGGGCAAATCTGACAAGCGATATGCAGTGGAGAAAACACAAGTATCGGGAAATCTCTCAGTGTATGGATACGTGGATTGCACCAGGCATCTTGGCGGTGAGAGTTGTAGTAAGCGTTTGTTCACATCCGTTAATCTCGTAGCTGGTTGTTGTTCAGGACATCATTCTAATTTGATTGCAGCACCAACATGTAGTTTCCAGTTCAACACGAATCCGGTGTACAAAGATTGGGAAACTGCGCTGGATATCATCGCATTGCTGGGACTGGCAGCGCCTCCAGAAATGGAGCCGAAAGCCGAGGCCGCTGCTCAAATAGGAGGAGATATAAAGTTATTATGATCATAATTGGGCTGGTGTTTGTGGAAGTTCGTGGAGTAATTTTCATGATTGGTGTGCTATGGATTTTGAAGAAAAGGGAAGAAAGAATTTCACTTTTGTTAGAAGATGCTGAGAAAAAAGACATGAAGATGAGATCCTCCACGATCGATTTGGATGGGTTGCTTGTTGCCACTGATAACTTCTCTGATGAAAATTTTCTCGGAAGGGGAGGATTTGGCACAGTTCACAAGGTTTGCTATATTTCATTCTCGTGGAGTTTCATTCTAAAATTAGTACAAATTAAAAGGATTCAGATAATTGTACTTAAATGGTCTAACAATAATATTTCAGGGAAGAATGCCTGACGGGGTAGAAATTGCTGTAAAATGGCTTTCAAATGGCTCAATGCAAGGTAGAGAAGAGTTTGAGAATGAAGTTCGAGTTTTACCGAAAATGCAACATAAGAATCTTGTGCAGTTATTAGGATGCTGCATTCAAGGACAAGAGAGGATGCTGGTTTATGAATACTTACCCGACAAAAGTCTTGACAAATTCCTCTTCCGTAATACTAAATTTTAATCACAGAATTTGTCAAAAATCAATGCTATAGCTATTTTTCAATTATGCATTGTGATGATTTTCGGCCGAGTGCAGAGAAGAGCCTGAGTGGAATCCTAGATTGGCCAAAGCGTTTAAACATAATAATGAGTATAGCAAGAGGACTTCTTTACCTTCATCGAGATTCCGTGATTAGAATAGTATACAGAGATATTAAAGCAAGTAACATCCTCCTCGATCAGCAGATGAATCCGAAAATTTCTGATTTCGGATCGGCAAAACTGTTCAATGATGAAGAGAGTTATGCTAGAACTCCCAAGGTTGCTGGAACATTGTAAGTTTATACGTAAATTATGAATTATAATCAAAATGATCATAGGATTAAAATAGTTTGCTTAATTAATTTGCTTACATGCATAATTGATTTTACAGTGGATACATGGCTCCTGCATATGTTTTTGACAGTGAAGAGTGATGTCTTCAGTTTTGGTGTGTTAATATTGGAAATTATTAGTGGGAGAAAGATTTGTGATCAACGATTTGATAAAGAAAGGAAGAGCTCCTCAATTTTGTAAGTGCGTATAATATGTTTTCTTATTTAAAATAAATCCTTTATGAAACAATACATGTGTTTCCTTTGGGCCAATGCCATTGAAAAATCATTTTTTTATTTTCATAAAATATTAAAATATTTAAAATAAATCCTTTGTTAAACAAAATAAAATATTAAAATAATTTTTTATAATATAAATTTAATTTTGGGAATATAGAACTCTGATCCGTAAGTTTATATATTTTCATAAATAAGAATATGATGTTTTATTTATAACAAATATGTCTCTAAATTTTATTGAAAAGACATATTATCAGGGACGGGGAATAAAAATACTTAACATTAAAGGCATTTTAATCATTTTAATAGAGATAAGATAAGGAACCTATTGTATAAATAAATAAACTATATCCTTACTTATTAAACATTCATATTTACGGACTTGAATGTTATTACTCAATTGAAATGCACAAACCTTACATTTTAACGTACTTGCATCCATATTTCAACTTGCATCATAATCAATCAATCAACCTATGGCTTTCAAATTGCAACCTATTTTCTAACTATTTTGAGATTTGTAAACCATAAAAACTATTACATTAAGCAAACCTTTTACGAGATCATTGTTTCTCATCTTAATTTGATTCGAACTTAGAGGCACGGATATTAGAACAACAAGGGAGGCTGATAGAACTAGTGGATGAAAATATGGGTTGTTTCCCAGAGGAAATTTAATTGAGATGCATGAAAATTGCATTGTTGTGCACACAAGAACGCATGCCAGACCGTCCCACAATGTCTATTACATTTTCAATGCTCTCAAATTCTTCAATCACAGTACCTCCTGGAGCCGGCCATAGACATGATCAGACAGTTTGTTCTAGCTTCAAATCCAACCCTTTTTCAACTAATTGTAAATCTATTACAACAATTTTATCATCCAGTGGAAGATAATGCCTTAAATGTAAATCTTTTGTTAGAGATGTTAATTTATGAAATTATGATTTGATTTAATTAATGGCACAAGGGTAAAGTAGGTATTAGAAATAAAGAAACGAGATTTCGGAATTCAATTTATTCTTTGTTGAAGAAAATTTCATCAATTTATTTATAAGAGAATAATATGCTAAGATATAACTTTTTAGATGTTTATATTCATATATTATGAATAAAAGTAGGTATAATGTTTAGATTATACATTAAAATTTATTAAGATTTTATATTTAAAAAAAAAATTACAATATGACTTTTAATGGTAATTCAGTAAATTTTGAAAAAAATATGTGCAAATGTATAAGGTGATAATCCCTCATTTTATTTTAAAAAAAAAAAAAACTTTAAAGTCAATCTCTTATTTTATTTTATTTAAAAATGTAAAAAGAAAAAGGCAGCCTTATCCTTTTAAGTACGATTGCTCATCAATGCAATCACTTCTTAAAATTGACCTTGCAAAATACTTTTAGCAATAGACTATTCTAATCTCATTACCAAATGACCTTATTAATGCATTTAATAAGAAAAATTATTGTCCTTACAACAAATTAGAATTGCCTCTCAATCTCATAGCTATTTCTTTCTTATAAAAAATACTAATTTTAAATATATTAATTTCATTAATTTTATCAGTAAAATAAAACATATTACCAAACTTATTTTATAAATCTTAAAAAATTGAAACTAAAGTGACACTGAAACTATTGTATTAGTTTATATATAGATTCCCCATTGATGAATATTGACAAGACAATCAGAACTAATGATCCGATCAGACGGTTATTATAAATACTTATACAAAATTCTTGTTGAAGATAATTTGAGAAAAATTAGTTGTCTTCTGTTCTGTTTCACATGCAATGTTATTAACAATCATTTTGGATTGTAGCACAAGCTTCCAAGATGTCTTTGTGCCTTCTTTCAGAATTTCATCACATGGAAAGTTGCAATAACCATAACCATAAATGTATAGTTATATAGAAAAAGAAACATAAAATAAAATAAAATATATGGATAGAAATTGAAACTTCAAAACAAATTAATTGGGCCCATTAACTTAATGGGCCATTCTTGTTTTTACAATCAACCACCAACCACCAATATTAAAAAAATAAATAAAAATATGGGTAGGCAAAAGTATTTTTCTTTTCTCAATTTTTGTATCTCATATAGTGATGAATAATATATTATTTCTACTTCAAACATGGATTTATCGAAAATTATTTACAAAAATTATGTGAATGATACATATTAATGATTGATGATTAAATCTAGTTAATTAAGACGGTAATAATTTGCTCTTAATTTTAAGTTTTTTTATTAAATCATTAATCTCTCCCTTATGTTAAAATTTTGTTACTATATCATTAATTTATTGACATGAAAATGATTTTAAAAATGTCTAATACAATTAAAATTTGGGGTTATGAATAATTTCTAATTAATTTGTCAAATCCTCCCTCGTTTCTTTTGAATTATATATTTTCAAAAGAAATTATTCAATTATAAGATTACACGGTCACACATATTTTTCTATCTCACATAACTGTCTCTTTCAATATATGAGTTAAAATAATTTAAAATCAATGTATCGTATCTTGGAGTTAGATTCTCTCTCTCTCTCTCTCGATTCAATTAGTAAAATTTCTCTCACATTTAAATAAATAAAAAGAGGAGTTTAACTTAATTTATATATTATGATTTGAGGGTTGTAATATAAATATAGTGGTTGTTCTTGTTATGGACATGGGCAAAAATTAAGATGATAGATAAATTATATTTACGGATTACCTTAACCTACCAACAGTTGTTGAGCAACCATCCTTCAATAAAGGAAATATTAATCACAACCTAAATAAGGTGGAATGTTGAATAAATAAGAAAAAAACTAACACCCAATTTGTAAATGGATTTTGATAACGAGTGCTTGTTAAAATTTTTATATTTATTATTTATACTAATTTTTGATATTTAATATAATAATTAATGAGGATTTTTTTTTATAAATTTTAATATATTAAAAATTATAATTTAGTAAATATAAAACTCTTATCCGATGTCTTAAAAGTACGCATTTAACAAAACCCTTTAAGAATTATTAGGTAAGAGATATTAATTATAGTCTGTATATAAAAGTATTGTTACACGTCTATCACCACTCTACTCCAAGCAATATTAGGAGCAACTTAATCAATTACTTGTGATAAAATTTAAGTTATTCATATTGTGTGCATGTGCATATGCTTTGATTTAAGATTATGAATCAATAATTAATTATTATAAGATTTAATCAATTCTATCTTTAAACATTGTCAGGTCATGTTCATTGGTTCAACAAGTTTTTGGGTTTATTAGTATATATAGATCAAGAAAATCATCGATTCAGTTTAACAATAAGAAGTAAAGTAATTTTTAATTAAGGAAATTTTAAAATTTATAAAATAAGATAACTTATTAATGTTGTCCAAAATTAATGTAATTAGTCTTGATTGTGATATAATATATGATTCAAGTTTTGCCAGTCTCTGTCCAATTCAATACGTAATAAAACTTTTACTTACATATGGGGCCCACGTATTGATATGTAGTAATTAATTAATTTGCAGATACATTGGCTTCATCGCATTTGGAAAGTTGTGAAGTCAAAGTTTAGCATTCATTTGGGAAAAAGAAAGGTAATTAAATGAGCTTAGTATTTTATAATTTGATTTTTACCCTGTTTCGACTAATTTTATTAATACAACTAAATCTCTTTAAATTTTAAAAACATTTTTAAAGAAAGATTGTATTTTATGTATTCAAAATAATGTTGTGTATGCTAGGTATGATATTTTTTTTTTTTAAATGACGAAAAATTTTTTATACTCAGCTATCACTGTGGTGATCGATCATACACGGGTCAGACACTCACTCCTTTAGAGTACGTGTTTGCAGATCACATAACACCTGTCCTAAATTAATTAAGATAATGTACAGGGATCACACTGCAGTGGTACCAAATATAGGATAAAATTTCGATTACACTAAATTCTTATAAATTCTTAAACCTGAATGCACTCTAAAAAATTCGCTTACGTATAATATTTAATAATAACTATTACGTATGAGACAGTTCTTAATTATTTTTTTTTATTTTGTTACATGTATCAATAAGATACAAAATTTGTATGTGTCACAATATTCTTTTATTTTATAATTTAAAATATAATTATCAATTTTTATTAAAAAAATATTTTCAGTTGATTGTTTCAATATATTGTGGTTGAATATACTAAAAAATAATAAATAATAAATAATAAATATACTTTGTTATTTTTTTATTAAATTTATTTTTAAAAATTGCAGTAAAATCTTCAAATGCTATTTTTTTCAGAGTTTCTTTTAATTTCTAAAGCCTCACAAAGTGCAGAAGCTTAAAATTTCTAGGGCATAGTTTTGCAAATAATCTCGATCCACGTCATTGAAAAACTGTTTTTTATGGGAGAAGTATATTATTGAGTTATTATTCCTTATAAGAATATAAAAATAATTTATTTTTTTAAAAAAATATTATTTATAATAATATTTATATCCTTACATAATATTAAGACTGGATATAATTATTTGTCTTATATTATTAAAAATAAAAAATTAATTACATACTGATAATTAAAATTGAGTAATTAAAAAAATTCACGTATGTTATCATTAATAATTTATAAAAATAATTCTCATAATTCTTACTAAATTATTATTGCTGTCTAATTATTAAATATAATATAATAATAAAATAAAATTATAATTAATTAATTAATTTTTATTTATAATGATAATTAAATATACATTACAATAATAGATAATAAATAATTATATTTAATTTATTATTATATGTTAGAGTATAAAAATAATTAAAAATTATGATTTTATAAAAAATATTTAAAAAGTATTTAATTTTATATTTCGTCATTTAATTAATACCGACAAAACCGTGTACTATTCTTTCCTCCTTTCAACTAACTCCACTGTGGCCGGATTTTCTGCTTAAGACTCTCTTCACGTCGTTCTATATCTCCCCTCTCAAGACTCAGTCTATCAATCTCCTTCTTCGTTTATTTGATTTGTTCAAAAATCCTTTCTTCAATCTCTAATCTTTTTTCTCCTCCGATCATTCACTGTCTTCTTTTAATGGTAGTTTTTAACAGTTTTCAATCTTTTAATGCTTCTTGTTGTCAATAAAAACACCAGACGTATAACGTGTGCTTTTCTCATTATTAAGCCAGTTTGCATGATTTTTCTAGTTTGCTCAGAAAACCTCAGGAAAATATGGTGGTTGAACTGGAAAGCTCTGTTATGAGTCCGAGAATTTCATTTTCTCATGATATTTGTCAATCGGATGTTGTCCCTGTGGAGCAGCTTCCTTTTAGATCAAACTCAACTGGCATTGATTTCGACTTCTGTGTTCGAAAGAGCTCCGATCAGGAATCTTCATCTGCTGATGAGCTTTTCTTGGATGGAAAGATTCTTCCAACAGAAGTGAAGAAGAAGAAGAAGAAGAAAGATGTTCCTGCAACACAAACTTTGGATCAATCTACACCACAAATATTAACGCCATTAACAAGGTCAGAGAGCTTGAAAGGAAGTTCCAAGATTATGAGGGACGAAGCAAGAGAAAATGATATAGAAGAAAAGCAAAGTTCAAAGTCCTTTTGGAAGTTCAAAAGAAGTAGTAGCTTGAATTGTGGTAGTGGCTATGGAAGAAGTTTGTGTCCTTTGCCTCCTCTATTATCAAGAAGCAATTCAACTGGTTCAGCATCTAATGATAAGAGAGCAGCATTGTCAAAAGACGGTCATCAAAATCACAAAGATAATTCACAGAAACCAGCAGCATCTATAAAACCATCACATTCTTCTTCATCTTCAACAAGTTATCTTAAGCCTCCATTGAAGAAAACCTATGGCTCTTACGGGAAAGGTAGTTATATCAATCCAGTTTTGAATGTTCCACCTGGGAATCTATTTGGTCTAGGTTCAATCTTCAGCAAAGACAAGAACAAGAAGAAATAATTAGCCCAATATTTATGTATGTGTGCATTAATAATGATCCAATTAGGAAATTTAGATGGTTTTGTGTTATTAGCCTCTATATTTTGTTCATGACGTGTCATGTAAGGCTAAGAAAGAGCGAAGAGATTGCATTAAGAGGATAAAAAAGAAGAAAGGAAAAAATTGATTGATCGAGGACCAAAGGAAATATATAATTCATGGCACATGTTTTGGAACAAAGTGACAGGTAACCTTTGCTTTCATATGGTTGTCCCATTCTGTCATTTTAGTCATTTGCTTTCTTTGCTTTTTGGTATTTGCTCACACATGCATGGTTTACATACTTCGATAGCCTTGTTGTTGTATGTGAGAAATGCCCAAAAAGTATATTTTCACTGATTTTGGTTTGAACCAAAGTTAAGACAAAGTTTTTGTATTGAGTGTGCTTTGCAAATCATCAATTTTAATGTGTTGTCTCATTTGTTTGATTATTAATATGCATTATCTGCCAAATGTAACTGATCGAAAAACTCAATATGAACACAGGAAAAAGGATTCAAACTTTCAAGTCAATTTCTGCTTATCTGTGGTCTGCAGTCTATGTATTATATGGGATCTGGTCAAATTTTCAATATATTGTGTTTCATGATTAATCATGTGACAAACAAAACATACTGGCATTGCAGAGAGGACCCCCAATTTGATGCAAGGTCGTCCTATTTTGTATTTTACTTCTGCTTTCAATCCTTCATACATATGTTGTATTATTTTGTATATACTACTTTATGTCTTTTCCTCTTTGTTCTTTGTGGGAAGGTTTACTTTTTTCTAAATGTCGTCGGTTTTAGAAAAAGTTTAAGAGGAAAATGTGTAGATTTCTGCTTTTAAAAAAGACCCAGAAACACCACACATGCAGTAAAAGATGAATATATCTATTTCTTCCCCTCTAAGCATGCATACACCCTTTGCCATCTTCTCTCTCTCTCTCTCTCTCTCTCTTCAAATTTATTCATTGAAATTGATATTCACAAGGCTAATTTCTAGAAAATGAAAATTTGGGTCCTATTTGTGAGAGGTGGGGCCAGTTATTTTGAGAGCAATAGCTTAGTTGAAGGTCTGTTTGCTGTTTAGCAGAGAGGCAACATGCTGTGTTCCTTTCACTTTCAGAAATCAGAATGAATTAGAAACAGTACGTCCACTCGTCTGCTTCACTCATTTTCACTGCCTTGAAACCTTGTGACAACTTGATGTTGACCATAGATACCTTTTCCAATGAAGAATATATTTATTTATTTATCTTTTGAAATGAAAAAGTAAAATGATGATAATAATAATAAACAAAGAACAAATAAATCATTGTTTAGAAACAACAGACATAATGTCTTTCAATTTATACCTCCTATATCACAGACAGATAAAACAGAAATTTTATTTTGATTTGAATTAACCTCATTTTTTAAAATCTTATAAACATGTACATTTCCATGGTTCTGTGGTTTAAGATTTATTTTCCTAAGTTTCCCACGGTTTGTGTAATGTTCGACATGCCAGAATTTTCCTGCTATTAATTTTCTTGGACCCGATCGAACCCACCCGAGTCTACAAGCAATATGGGCCAAGTGTATCCATTATATATCACTCATGGCCCAACCATAGCGACTGCGTTTCACTAAATCTGGATGGCTTTGCTCCGTATTGAGACCGTTGCAGAACAAAAATATTACGCGTAAAATATTAATAAAAAATTTAATAAACCCTACTTAAAATTGATATTATTAATTAATATTTTAATTTTATTTTTTAAATGCAACAAAAATATCACAATTTTAACAAATTTCAAAGGAATTTATAAGAGTTTATTTGATATTTAATGTTGCCGTGTAATGAGTTTTCAACAAGGGCACTAAATGTTTAATTATCAACATGAAAGAACGACTAAAAGTTATTTTTACCATATATTCTTTTAATTTTACTGTCAATTTATAAGAATACAAAATGAATTCTAAGTTGTCCCATTCTTGACCATATTATCGTTTGTTGGGATTTTTTCCTTGAGTCCAATCTTCTTGTCCCTAGCAATCATTGCAAAGGGATAATAGCCGTTGCCAAAAATATTAAGATGCCCTCAAATTATAGTAATAAAAAATAAGAGATCTAGAGAAAAAATTTGAACGCTTTTTTTAAGGTCTAATAAATATCTCATCACATTTAAAACTTGAGATGCCATGCCTTATAACTTGCGGGTATTTATTACGCCATTTTATTCTAGTAAAGTGACTTGTCAGCTGACCATATCAGTCGCAGTTTATCTAGTCAAATTCTCGTTCTCTGATACTACATGTGCAGGGAGCACTATAAATACTGATTCGTTTGCACTAAAAAAAAAAAGAGGATTAGGTGAAAAAAGGAGGAGTATACTTAAAAAAAGAGAGATTTGCCACACTGTTCTCCTGTTGATACACTCCTATGCCCGACAACTCGATTTGGTAAACACTGTAGACATACTCCTCTTGTTTTCTTTCATACTCTATGAGTTTTTGACCAAATATTAATTTAGGCATCGAAATTTACACGCTAACAAGCCGACTTTATCCTGAATCGCTTTGTTTTTGTTTCAGATAGTACCTATCGAAGCTTCGCCAATGCGAGATATCGTCCCACCTTGAGGATCAAACGACAATAATGATAGAATTTGTGTGATGTGCTAAGTTCTTCATCCTAGGCATTAACAGTTGACACTGTCTGTAAGAAGTAAACTAAAAGCCTTTCTAAAAAACTTTGCAGGACACTCTACATATGAATGGTTAGACATAACTGCAGCTGCTTCTCTAGAAAAATATAAACGAAGAGAGACAAAGACCCTGTCCGTCCTACTGATAAGAAAAATACCACAGAGTCCTATAATAAAAATGAAGTTCAAGGTCATATTACTATGTGACTGGTAAGTAAGACAACTGTCAAAATTGAAGGGTGTGGATCATGGCAGTTAGAGGTAGAGCCAGGAGAGCACAAAAATGAGCAAAGAGAGGATGACCAGTAAATACATGAGTTGGAATAGAGGAATCGATAGTTGAAAAAAAAAAGGCCTTAAGACTGAGGATATTATTTAAGGAGCAATGCAGTGAAGGAAGGCACCGACCATGACTAGGAGCCTTGAAGGTAGTGGCTAGCCATTCACTATCAAGATGGAACCCAAAGGCCTAATGCTTTACCGTTGTTATTGATAAGAGGAATGCCTAGATCACTAATTTGCCAAAAAAAAAAGGAAAAGTTGATTCAAATATTGACCTCAATGTAGGTAATTATAGTGAATTAAGAATGACAAATACCCCTTACAGCCCTAGAAAAAGCATGAGGATTAGTGCCAAGCTGAAGCACACTACGATAAACTTGAGATCATAGCTTAATAAGATCAGGTCCAGGGATTATAGCATTCATGTTGTTGAACCACAAGTCTTAAAGGCCTGCGTTAAAAAGATACTAAAAAAGGTTGGGGTTAAAATAAAGTCAGACCCGATTTAGAGCCTGGGTGAATACTTTGAGGCAAGAAGAAATAATAATTCCCCATTCATTAAGGATATTCTAGAATTAACTATTCTCAAGAGTTCAAAGTGCCTCAAATCACGCCTTATAACAGCAAAACTGACCTTATATTGCATCTGGATATACTTAGGGAGATGATGACCATCCAAGAACTAAACAAGCCTTAGATTTGTCGATTGTTCTGACTAACCCTAAAAGGATAATCCAGGACATGATTATAGAGCCTTTCCAAAGGAACTATTGAGAGTTTTCAATAATTGAGCCAACATTTTATGGAGGAGTTCTGAGGTGCCATCTAGACTGCTAGCAATACAAGTTCATTTTTCTTACTCTAGTAAGGCTCTGAAAGCCTTAAAAGCTTTGTTAAGAGGTATTATAATGAATTAACCTCAGGGCCTTTCACTATCTCTTGGCATTAAAAAGATTGTGAAGGAGTCTTCAAGTAAAAAGAGGGTGGTATACAATTAACAAGTGGTCTATCACCACTTATGAAGCCGTTCGTAAGAAGTTACTTGATGAAATAGAGATTGAAGATCAGGTAATACTACAAAGGTAGAAGGAAAGGATGACCTGACTATAACTACAAGATTTAGTGTTTGCTTTAAGACTAGAAGCAAGAAATAAAGAGCAAAGGAAAGAAGAAAGGAGGGACAGATTGCCTCAATGTAAACAGAGGGATAGGATGGTTAAGAGGCTCAACATAAAGAAAGATCCAAAAAGGATAGCACACTTATGAGATAGAAACTTTACTCTTTTGAGAGTTCCCCTCTTGCAAGTACTATCTTACATGAAAAATAGTAGTCTCTATATAGCAGAACCCACTCCTATTAAATCAAAAAGGGTTAAATAAGTCTGCAATTAGTTTTGTGAATATCATGAATATTAAACCACAACATCTTCAATTATTTTCACCTAAAAGATCGAGTTGAGCTCCTAGTAAAGAGTCATTACCTAGACTATCTAGTGGCTAACATGGGAGAGCGATCCCCCGGCTCTTTAGACATGGCCAATAAGAGATAAAAGACTATGGTGATATCCAGTAAACCAACCTTAGTAGAAAATTCTAATTGATCTTAGAAAAATTATTCAAGAGACTCTCTTTATAATCTTATAGATGATTTCTCCATCATAAATGTTAGAGAGAAAAAAAGATCAAAAATTGCCTTGGTCCCTATTATGTTTACCGACACAGATAAAGCAAGAGTACACTACCCCCATGATAATGCTTTGGTCGTAACTATGAGCGTAAGAGGTAATTTAGTAAACAGGATATTGATTGACACTGATAGTTCATTCGATATTATCTTCAAAGACACTCTAGATTCTTTGGACATCGAGGGCCTGAGATTGAGAAATATTAAGTTGGCATTATATGGCTTCGGAGAATCGTGCATCTTACCCCAAGGCATTGTCTCTTTACTCGTAATTATAGGAGACAATCTCTACCAAAAAATAATCATGATCGAATTTCAGGTGGTGAATTTATAGATGTCGTATTTTATAATATTGGACCAACCATTTCTCCATACCATAATAGCTAACTTTATAGCTGAATATTCTGTCTTAAAAATTTTGATGGTATGACAACCTAATATCAATAATAAGAGTAGAGGCAAACAATTAAACTACCTAAGAGAATAAAAATTCTTTATTGATGGAACATCTAACACTCAAGGGTATAGGGCTAGAATCATTCTCGTAAGCATTGAGGAAAAGGAAGAATGGGTGCACTTAAATTTGAATTTTTGACAACTAATAACGAGGTTGAATATAAAGCCTTACTAGTGTCATAACCCAATTTTGTCCTCTGTAAATTTTATTCATGATCGAGGTGCCAAATTTGTGATAATGACATGAGG
>JAWDEX010000022.1:3544951-3564010 GCA_035221805.1 Trichilia hirta
TATCCTAATATATATTATCTAAGTCTCCATATATTAATAAATTATATTTATGATATATTAATTAATTAGAATATTTCGCAAATATACGGGTGTTAACGCATCACTGTTGAAAAGTTTATTCTTTACATTAAAGAATTAAAATACAATTTGATCCATATATTGAATTGTATTTATTTTTGTCATTAAAAAATATTATAACCGTAATTAACAATAATTAGCTATTGTGTGTGACTTTTTAGGTTTACCGTGAGCTAGATATGAGCATATACGAATATTTCACATTATTTCGATACAACTAATTGAAATCGAAATTCTGAATAATTATGGGTGACCTCTAATAAAATGTCATGATTCTCAGATATGAAGAATGATGATTCTATATAAATTCATATAGTTGTACGTTTATGTAGTAAAATTTCTCTGCTATCGACTCCCCATTAAGTGTGGGTCATGAAGTCGTCAAATCCTTAACTCAATCATAAGATCAAAAACTTATATCATATACGGGATTCACTTATTCGAAAACTTATTTTTGAACATATTTACTTTGGCCAAAGATTTAATTCTCATGCATGACAATTCTGTCTAGGATCTTAAGTTCAAATATCTAAGTCAACAGATTTTATCTTTATCATCACCTGTTCTTATACATTTAGAACACATTGCCATCAAGTTTCTTTCAGTAGACATGGTTAGTCCGATGCAATATACACAAGTGAACGATATGTCTTAGTGTAAAAGATAGCCATAATATCTCAGGTCAAAGAATTAGTGATACACTAGTACGACTGTGCGATGCATTATTAGTTGTGAATAATTATTCATGTGATTTGCTGTGTTTGGTCACATTCAGTAATACATTCATAAACATAATACCCATGTTTATACTTTTATGACATGAGACTCGACATCTAACTATTAGTATCAAATATTAATCAGTGGTAGCAATAAAATATACCAGTTATATAATGTCATAATCCCTAATAATATCACCTCAACTGAAAATTTATTTAGATATATTTAAATCATAAACTCTGTACTCATATTCATAACTCATTATAAATAGAGTTTTGACACATAATATATCATACGATCTTATTTTGCATTAATTATAAAAATAATAAAATTAGCAATTGAACAAATGCAAAATGATATTAATGCCATTTGTAAATAATTATAAACAGTTTTACAACTAATTACAAAATATGTATGTATAATATGAGGAGAAATTCTAGAATTATATGACACAATTAGTTCTATGAAATATTTTTAATAATTACAGAGTAGTTCACTTATGAGATGTATTGAGAATAGTCATAAGTATCATCACATAACTACTCAAAGTCAACATCAATGGATAGGCCAATTTTAAATAACCAACATGTATTTTTTATTTTAAAGGAGTTATTTTACTTAAATATGCACGGTTTTCTTACATAAAACTCACTGACGGTCTCGAAATTATCCATAACTAGACTAAGCTAGACTAATCACTGAGAAAGATGGTTAGCCAACATGACTTCTTAAAATATAAGCCATATTTTTAATTAAATATAAATGTTTGAGCAGGTTTTGCATAGATTTCTTCTTTTTAACTCTTTTAAATTTAAATATTTGTTTGAAATTAATATATATATGGATATCTTATAAATGTTTAATAATAAGTTATTTTTATAAATGAGATGTTGTTATATTATACATACTAGGTAGCCTTGTAGATCCTAATGGTATATTTCAGAATAATAGAATATATCTTAAGGATATACGATGATTATCACGTGTAAACCTTACCAAACGTGATATGATATGATAGATAAAAAAAAGAGTTTAATTTATATTTATATACTATAAGATTATTATACGATTAGGTGATTGTATTACAAATATAAAGGTTCCTCTTGATATGTACATGGCCAAAAATTAAGATGATAGATAAATGATATTTATGGATTTCCTTAACGTACCAATAATCGGTGAGCAACCATTCTTCAACAAAGGAAAGTTTAATTAAAATTCGCAACCCAAAAAAGGTGGAATGTTGAATAAATAGAAGATAAAACTAATGCAATTTATGAAGTATTAGGTAAAAGACATTAATTATAGTCCATAAAGTATAGCCATGCCAATACTAGGTGCAAAGTCAATTCCTTGTGATAAAATTTAGGTGATTCATGTGCACATGCTTTAATATAAGCTTATGTGATTTAATGGTTTATAAAATAACTTGTTGATATTAGTGAAAATAATGTAATTAGTTTGTATAAAAAATAAAGTAATTTCTCATCTTGTCTATTAGAATTTAAGTAATTTGAATGTATCTTTAATATAAAAAATTAAATAAAAGTTATGAGAGTAAAAATTATTTATCTGCCAGTAAATTTGTAGATTATGATAATATGGATCTAAATTATACATAATAATTAATTAATAAAATTATACATACATTGTATCATGTATGGATGTATGTGGACAATGCGCAATTTGTAAGACTTTCTAGGGTTTCGAACTTCTATTCTTAATCAATCCAAAGATCCTACCTCATTATTATAAGTTGATTGAAAGTGGGTCACTTCTCAACAATCTTGATTGTGATAATAATATATAATTCAAGTTTTACAGGTCTCTGTCAAATTCAATACATAATAATAATACTTTTGCTTTCTCAAATTTTGACTTTCAAACACTTACATGGAGCCCATGATTTTAAATGCAATTTGCAGATAAATAATTCAATACAAAGGTCAAAATTTTTGTTCTCATTGGAGAAAAAGAAAGTTAATTAGATGAGGTTAGTATTTTACTACTTGATTTTTTTAACCCCGTTTCAATGAATTCTATTAATACAATTATATCTTTAATTTTATATTTAAAAATTAATTTTTAAAGCATAGAAAAGAAAGATTCTATTTTATATATTTAAAATAATATTGTGTATCTCCAGTTAGGATACTAAATTATAACTCATGAAGTATTTATTTTTTAAAAAATAATTATTAATTTTTTGGTAATGTAACATGTCATTTTTTTTTATTGTTAAAATTTTTAAAGGCGATATTTTTTTATTTTTAACGACGATAATTATTATTATTAAAATTCTTTTTTTAGAGTTAATAATAATAATTATTATTATTATATGTGAGAGAGTTTTAAATTTAGTTATTTTTATTAATTTTTTATTTTGTAACATATATCAATAAGATACAAATTTTGCATGTGCCACAATATTATTTTATTTTATAATTTAAATACAATTATTTAAAAAAAAATTGTTGCAGTTGACTTGTTTTCAATGTATTGTGATCGAATACATTTTAAACAAATAATTTATTTTTCAAAATTATAAAATATTATTTTATTATTTTTTGTTAAATTTTTATTATTACAATTTCAATAAAATCTACAAATGCTATTTCTTTTTGAAGATTTTTTTCAATTGCTAAACCCTCAAAAAGTAAAGAAGCTAAAAGTTTCTACGGCAAAATTTTGCAAATAATCTCAATCCACGTCATCATGGAAACTTGTCGAGCAGTATATTACTCTTTCTTCCTTTCTACCAACTCCACTGAGACCGGACTTCTCTGCAATAGACTCTCTTCACGTCGCTCTTCATCTCCCTTCTCAAATCTCAGTCTCTCAATCACCTGCTTCATTTATTGGATTAGTTCAAAAATCCTTATCTTCAGTCTTAACTTTACTTCCCCTCTGATCATTCATTGCCTTCTTTTAATGGCAGTTTTTAGCAGTTTTCAATCTTTTAATGCTTCTTGTTGTCAACATATACATCAGACTTAGACCATGTTGTGTTTTCCTCGTTATTAACCAGTTGGTTTTGCATGTTTTTCCTATTTTTCTCCAAAAATCTGAGGAAAATATGGCTATTGAACTGGGAAGTTCTGGTATGAGTCCGAGAATTTCATTTTCTCATGATTTTAGCCAATCGGATGTTGTCCCTGTGGAGCAGCTTCCTTTTAGATCAAACTCAACAGGCATTGATTTTGACTTCTGTGTTCAAAAGAGCTTCGATCAGGAATCTTCATCTGCTGATGAGCTTTTCTCGGATGGAAAGATTCTTCCCACAGAAGTGAAGAAGAAGAAGAAGAAGGATGTTCCTGCTGCACCAACTCTGGATCGATCTACGCCACAAACGTTGAAGCCATTAACAAGGTCAGAAAGCTTGAAAGGAAATTCCAAGATTATGAGGGACGAAGCAAGAGAAGATTATTCAGAAGAAAAGCAAAGTTCAAAGTCCTTTTGGAAGTTCAAAAGAAGTAGTAGCTTTAATTGTGGCAGTGGTTATGGAAGAAGATTGTGTCCTTTGCCTCCTCTATTATCAAGAAGCAATTCAACTGGTTCCGCATCAAATGATAAGCGAGCAGCATTGTCTAAAGATGGTCATCAAAATCATAAAGAGAATTCATTGAAACCAACAGCTTATATGAAATCATCACATTCTTCTTCATCTTCTACAAGTTATCTTAAACCTCCATTGAAGAAAACCTATGGCTCTTATGGGAATGGTATTCGTATCAATCCTGTTTTGAACGTTCCATCTGGGAATCTGTTTGGTCTAGGTTCAATCTTCAGCAAAGAGAAGAACAAGAAGAAATAATTGATTAATTTCGAAGTACATGTATATTAATAATGATGTAATTAGGAAATTTAGGTGGTTTTGTGTTATTAGCCTCTATATTTTGTCCATGATGTGTCATTTAAGGCTAAGAAAGAGTGAAGAGATTGCATTAAGAGGATAAAAAAGAAGAAAAGAAAAAGTTGATTGATGCAAGACCAAAAGAAAGATATAATTCATGGCACATGCGTTGGAACAAAGTGACAGGTAACCCTTGCTTTCTTATGGTTGTCCCATTGTGTTCTTTTAGTCTTTTGCTTTCCTTGCTTTTTGGTACTTGCTCACACATGCATGGTTTACATACTTCAATAACCTTGTTGTTGTATGTGAGAAATGCCCAAAAAGTATATTTTCACTGATTTTGGTTTGAATCAAAGTTAAGATAAAGTATTTGTATTGAGTGTGATTTGAAAATATTCAATTTTAATACGTGGTCTCACTTGTTTGATAATTACTATGTATTATCTATAAAATGTCATTGATCAAAAAACCCAGTATGAACCAAGGAAAAAGGATTGAACCTTTGAAGTCAATTTCTGCTTATCTGTAGTCTGCATCTGTACATTGTATGGGATTTGGTCAAATTTTCAATATATTGTGTTTCATGATTAACCATGTGAACTACAAAACATACTGGCATTGCAGAGAGGACTCCCAATTTGATGCAAGGTTGTCCTATTTTGTAATTTACTTCTGCTTTCGAGTTTTATCTGCATATGTTGTATTGTATCCTATATTTACCACTTTATATGTCTTTTCCTCTATATTCTTAGTGGGAAGATTTACTTTTTTCTAAATGTGGTCGGTTTTAGAAAAGTTTGAGAACAAAATGTGTAGTTTTCTCCTTTTAAAAAAGACCCAGAAACAACACCACACATGCAGTAAAAGATGTATATATATCTATCTCTTCCCCTTTAAGCATGCATATATGCCCGTAGCCACCTTTCTTGGCTTTTGGGTATTTTTTTTTTATTTATTCAATGAAACTTGATATTGACAAGGCTAATTTCTAGAAAGTGAAAATTTTGGTCCCGGTTGGGTTGGGTTGGGTTGGGTTGGCCAGTTAGTACGAGGGCAGTAGCTTAGTTGAAGGTCATCTTTGTTGTTTAGTGAGAAATTATAGAAGCAGAGAGGCAACATGTAGTGTCCCTTTCACTTTCAGAAATCAGAGTGTGTTAGGAAAGCTAGTGACCAGTGGCATCTGCTGAGTTTCCACAACAGTATGTCTTCTCATCTGCTTCACTCGTTTTCACTGATTGAAAGTTAAATCATTGATGGACTGGAATCAAAACATTGTGACAATTTGATGTTGACCTTAGGTAATTTTTCAAGTGAAGAATTTATATTTTTATTGAAATTAAAAAGTAAAATGATAATAATGGTCCCTTGTTTAGGAACAACACAATGCTGTTCAATTTTTATACCATAGACAGATAAAACAATAAAGCTGTTCAATTTTTATACCGCAATATCACAGACAGATAAAACAGTTATTATTATTTTTTTTACCTCAGTTATTGAAATCTTAGAAACAAGTACATTTCCATGACTGTCATTATTTTGCCACGTTTTCCATGGTTTGTCTTTCGTCAAATGTCCTGGAATTTTTGCTGACACTCATTTTCTTGAACTCCAAGGCCAGTCTTAACCCACCCCAGTCTACGACTAATCTGGGCCATCTGTATCCATTATAAATCAATCATGGCCTAACCAGATCAAACGGCCTTCCCTAAACTTGGGTCCCTTTGGTATTAAAATCTTATTGTGCAATAAAAAAAAATTAAACTAAAATAATATTAAAAAATTTAATAAATTCTATCTAAAATTGATGATATTAAATAATTTTTCAGGTTTATTTGTAAAACAAAATAAAAATATCACAATCTTAAATAACTTTTAAGATATTGTAAGGGTGAATTTGTTATTTAATATTATGATGTAATCGCTATTAAATGAAATTTTAAATGCTAAATATAAATATGAAAATGTATCAGCACGATTAAAAGTTAGTATCGTAAAATATTTTTTTAATTTTATTTTTAATATAAATTATTGTAATGCCAAATAAATCGTAAGTTGTTTTACTCTTGATGACGTTAGTGTTCAACGCTCGCTCTCTCTCTCTCTCTCTCTCAAACCTGCCATACCAATTACTGAAAAAAACGAAAATTCTCCGGAGAGGGAGGTGATGTCCTTCTCTATGAATCATTTATTTGATTGTAAAATTATTGTTGTATCTCTGTAAATCATCAGTTAGTCCCTATCAAATTATGACTCAGCTCCCTCAAATTTTATCAATAGTCAATAAGCCTCGTATCAATTTTTTTCCAAGCCAATGGAGAGTCAATATAATGAAGCTCAAAGTTATTATGTGCGCTATTCTTTGTAATGATATTTAGGGTACACTACACTCGATCTTTTCAACCTATGCTTGTAAAATATAGTTTTATGGATTGTATTAGGAGATTTAATGAATAATTTCTGGAATTATGGATCTACTTTTGTATTACGGTTGTTGAATGAATGAATGAAATAATTGCTCAGCTTTAAAACAAAATTAATTAATTTTTTTTTTTAGTTTTATTTCTTTTATTTATGCTTACAGTTACACATGGTTGGTATAATAAAATGCTTCTGTGTATGTTCTGTGTTTATACTATACAATGTATATGGTTTTGTGTTCTTGTTTCTCCCAACTGACAAGCGACTAGAGACACATTAGCAGTTGGTTAGTATGCGGAAATCTAAAATATTCTTGTATTATAGTCTGTCTGGACTCTGGTGTTTATGGGTTTTAAGAATTTTTTCTGCCTTGGATACATCCCAACCCACGCAAAATTCTTCATCAAGACATGTGCATGAATTGGATTATTTATATATATTAATGTATCCTACGAAATTCATGTAATTTGAGGATTCAGCAGAAACAATCACCCAACACAATATTTCAAACTTAAAGCCATTATTAACCAAATCAAATCAAGGATGTGCTGCCATTTAGAATCCTTACTATGAAAATTGGTCGTCACATGGAGATGGAGTGGGAGATGGGGCCTTTCTCTACCAAACGTTACAAAAAACATATTAGAGGGCTTTGGCTTGTCTTTTTCTAAAAATGGCATAGATAACCATCTAAACAAACATTTTTAGTGCTTCTGTTTGACCCATATAATGTTGAACTTTATGCCCATTATTTTCTTTTCTTTTCTTTTCTTTTCAAAATAAATGAAGAGTATTATAAGTTCAAATATGAATACAATCCCATAATAAATATCATTCTTTAAAATAATTTATAACTTAAAAAAGATTTTTTCTTTTAATTTTTTATAAAAATTTAATAAATATAAGTTTCACTTTCTCTTTCTAATAACTCCCTAATTGGTGATCAACTTGTGCATAATAAGCTTAATACTAACCAATCCACAGTTGTGAGTGGTTGGCCCGTGACTTCGTTAACTAAAAGTTCTTCATTAGATTCTCTTGTTATTATTATCATCGCCAAGTTTAAGAATTATTGTCTCTCAAGTCAATTAGTCGGCGAAAGCATAGAAGAATTACTCGATCCATTTTACAACTTTTTAAGAAGACAAGTCAATGCTTAGACAACAATCCTTGCTTCATGCCCAAATCTAATGAATAATAATAACAACAAAATAATGTTTTGTCTCTTTATACGTTCAAAATAGTCCAAAAAAAAAATTTTGAACTGTGTATTACTATTACTGTACTCTAGATCTCTATGCACGAAAGCCACAATTTTCAATATTAGTTATCTATGATTAATTATTATTGTGGTACCAACTCAATTTCACCAAATATGGACGACATTTATCTCGGTTTGTTGGCAGCTTTTGACGGTTTATGGGAACTCACATGTACATTTAATTATTTAAATTAAATAGAGAAATTAACAAATTAATAAATAAATTCGATTGGTTTTTGTTTACTTTTACTTAAAATCTCAAGCACTAGAATCATCCTTTGAAGGGAATCAAATCAAAAACGTTTACCAATTGATTTATTTTAATAAATTAGGTTTTAAAAAGTTGGTTTAAAATCACAATGTTGTTATTAATGTCTCACATTGCTTCTATAATAACTTATGATATAATTTATGTAAAAAATAAGTCTTTATTTAATAAACGTATTTTAAATACAAAATTATGAGATTTTTAAATATGATTGCAATAGAAAGGTGTGTTATAAATATTCTCATATTATTTTCTTAATAAATTGTAATGTGAGATTATAAGAGTAATAATTTTTTACTTAACATAAGCATTTTACGCCTAAAATTTTAAGTACAAAACTATAAAATTTTGAATTGTTAATGTTGACAATATTTGTTAAATTATTTTTTAATAATAAATTAAAAGAAATAATATATATAATTTTATTACATAAAGTAATTTTTTTTTAGGATGGACCACATTTTTTAAAAATCTTACTTTAAATAAAACAAATCTAACCCCATGCATGTGATTGAATTTGAGAAATGGATGGCCTCAAAAGATTTGAAACTATCTAGCCCTTATAATAGGCATTAGCCATAGTCCAGCTCCAGCCCATTTGGCGGTGGGGTGAGACAGAAAGACACATTTACTTTCTCTTTCAGTGTAATTTAAATTGATTATTATATTCTCCTTTTGGCTAAATTCTTCTTATTATTAGAGCATAAATTCGCTTATTATTTATACATAAACTTTTAAGATGGCGTTTGAATTATAATATTAAAATTCTCATTTTTAATGGACGTATTTAATAAAATTTTAAGATGGAGTTTATATTTAAAGGTAAGAGGCTAAACTATAAATTTGTATTTACACTAATTTAAGAAGAGAATTTTTTTTTTTTTTTTCATGAGTTTGGTAATTCTAATGTGCCAAACTTTTTAAGAAAATTGATGATAGTTTAGACTGCTTGCTTCTAATGACTCAGTTAAATTGGCCTTAGTTAAATATAACAATATGTGTAATTAAATTGTATTCATATAATTTATTAAATGGGTATAATAAAATTTTAATAGACGTGAATATAATTTGTTTATTATTAATATTAATATTATAATTATAAATATAAATATAATTAATTTATTATTTATATATTAAATAAATTATATTTGTGTTTCATAATTAAATGTTATTATTTATTTAATATTATTAGGTATAATTATTTATTTGAATAAATTATTTAATTTAATCTTATTAAACGAAATTAATTTTATAAATACGAATTTAATTTATTTAATATTAATATATATTTTTAAAAAATATTAACATAAAATATAATAAAAATAAAAAATATATCTTATTTTAATTTTACTATTCTTATTTAATATAATTGTGAGTTAAAATGTATGTATGATTGAAAAAATAAGAAATAATTTTTATATTTTTAAATAAATTGATAAATAAATATGCTTAAAATACGAATATTATCAGTTAATTGGATTAAAATGATAAATATAAATATAATTTATTTATTATTTGCATCCATTTTTTAACTTCAATTAATTAATTAATTAATTAATTATTTAACTTTGATTTTATCAAATTATAGTGTGATATGCCAAATTCCCACCTCAGGCCTCGGCTCATTAAAGTCGGTCGCTCCATGCATTCAAGAAAATAAAGTGATGTCGTGTACAGCTGATATGGCGAGTATTTTAGTTTTTTCTTAAGCGTGCGATTAGATAGTTTTCAAGTTTCGAAATTTTCAAAGGGTTCGCTGTACGTGGTCACACTAACATAGCTGACAGCACAGACTCGACGATTTGTTTCGGTTCACCATCCCTTCACTTTAATTTCAATTTTAATACAAAATTCATAATTATGTTATTAAATTTTATTTTTTTAATCTAAATAATTTTTTAACAGCCATAAAAACCTTGAACTCCATAATTCCTTTCGACAATTCTATAATCAAACATTATTTTTAATTAACAGAGTTTTTATCACTCTAATCCGTGGCTAAGAAAATAAATTGAACGAAAATCCTGACAGTTGACTAGTTCATTGCAGTGCTCGTGGTTCTTTCCTTGTCCCCTCCACTTATCCTACGGAACCCAATGTTGTCTCTCTCTCTCTCTCTCTCTTCCTGTCACGCAGCCCACAGTACACAATCAAATCAGTCTCTCTCGAGACCAAGTATAGCTTTCTTCGTTGCAGGGAAGAAGTCTCCCTTTTCTTCATCTTTTCAGTTTTCAGCTACCCAATGCCAGCAGTTTCTCCGGCTTATTACCTGTTCTTGCTCCTATCAATTTCATCGCACAGGGATCAAGTCATTCCAATCTCTTATATTATACTCTTCTTTATCTCTTGTTGCTTTTCATGGTCTTTGATTTGATCATCATTTCACTTACAAGGGAAGGGAAAGAAAGCATCAATTGCTCTTTGCGTAAAGACATGTAGATACATTACACTCTGCAGGTTGCATTCTGTTGTATCTGTTACCAAGTGTTGTCGTTTTTATACTCTGTAATGTACTGTCCTTTTCTATGCAGTGATACGCATACGCATACCAACTCGGTTATTGGGTTGCAGGAAATTTTGTATGGTCACTCCTTGCAATTATTGTACGGCATTTCCGTTCTGGGCTTTGGTTTTCCTGTTACTACATTGTGTCTTCTAAGCACTAGCGTGGCTTGTTGTAGGTAAAATTAGGAGGACTTTAGTCGTAAAGAATTTTAATGTGAATTTTCGGGGACAAGCACTGGGGTGAGATAGGTTTATAAAGAGAGCTTGTTGGGGTTCTCTGCCTTAGTGTTTCGCTAGTGGGTTTTCTTTTTGTTGGTGGTTGGAGAATGGATGAAACGACGGGGAAAATTGCGTCGTCTTTGGCGATAACAGAGAAGCGGCCACATAGGCACGGTGGTTGTGTAGGGATTTTCTTTCAACTCTTTGACTGGAATCGGAGATTTGCTAAGAAGAAGCTCTTCTCCAGAAAATTACTTCCTCCAGGTTAGTGTATTCATGAATGTAGCCAGTTATGTTTCTGAAGTTCCCATTTTTTGGAGAAAGTTTGAATTTTGTTACTGCATTGTCTTTAGCTAGAGCAAAGCAAGCGTCAAAGAAGTTTGGAGGGGACGAGAAGATGCCCAAAACCAAGCTTCACTTGGTATTCCTATTGTTTTGCTAAGTTCAAGTTCTTGCTTTTCTGATTTTTTTTTCTTGTTTCCTTGAATAATCATGGTTGATTTTGCTGAATGTATAAATGTAACTTGGGTATATTTTGATATCCCTGTGTATGGTAGATTGAAGATGAGAACAGTGGGGGCTTCCCCGGTGGAAAGAAAAATGGTAGCCGCAGTGGTGTTGATTCAGACCCGAAGCATGAGATGCGAGCTCCGGGTTTAGTTGCTAGGCTAATGGGTCTCGAGTCTATGCCTGCTATGCATAAAGATAAGAACAAGAAACCTATATTTTCGGGGTTTTGTGGTGATAGAGAGGAGAATTTTCTGAATGAGCATGGTGGGTCGATTAGGGAAGATTTGAAATTGGACAAAGGCTGTGCAAAGGTTGAACCTAGGCCTCAAAAGATACAAAAGACAGGGCAGTTTGAAAGGCGAGCTGTGACTCGTTTTGGGGCTGAAGCACTGCAAATTAAGGGTGTTTTGTCACGGTCAAGAAAGCATCATCACCCTAAATTCACTTCTCCAATTAAGAGTCCTAGGGCCTCCTCTGCCAGGAATTTTTCAAGGACTTCTAGGTTGATTGATGCTGCTACTAAAATTTTGGAGCCTGGGCTGCGAGCTACAAGTAGAGCAAGATCTGCTCTTACTTATCCAAGTTCGACTCTTTATGATGCAAAGGATGTGGTTTTAACGGGAACGCAAATGGAGGTTTTGTCACCAGATTTGCCAAAACAATCTAATCATAATGTGAGTATCTGCAAGCCTTTCATGGGGCAGACTTCTTGCAGAAATTGTGGTAATATGCTTGATGTAGTGCACTCCAGACCAAATGTTGAAGAACATCCCTTTGTTTATCCCTGCTCTGCTTCGGAATTTGACAATGTCTCTTCCTCGGGATTGGGGAAGACTAAACTGAAGTTACCTGCATCCTCTTTAGACAAAGAAAGAGATGTACATTTTCAACAACGTCAACCTATATCTTCTTATGCTCTAGAAAAGGGCAATAACAACACACGACAAGGTAGAGTACCCAGTCCAGATAGGAAGTCTTCATTGCAAGAAGGTCAAGCTCAATGGAATTTGACTAGCCAACAGTGCAAGCCTCAAAATGAGGAACCATCTTCTTTTACCTTCAAGCAAAGAACCCAAACCCGAAATCCGACGTCCTTGTGCAGGGATAGGATGCCACCAAAGGCCAAATTGAGTAACCTTCCAGGCAGGAGAGTTTCATCAGATACACATACTGTTAGTGGAGCGAAAGATTTTGTTGCTCTAAACCGAAATTTAAGTGATCGCACCCGGCCTAGGGTTCCTTCCAAAGTGGATAATCCTAGCTTTGACGTGGAGAGAAAATCTTGTATTCAGCAAGATAACTCTTTGCCACAGTTGAGGACACCAATACGGAAGAAGAGGGCCATTAGTCCGGGTGGACAAGTTGAAGGTTTAGGGTTTATCAATTCAACAATCGGAAGACAGAGAAATTTAAGGGGCAATACTGTGTCTGCCAAAGCGAAAGGCCTTAATGCTTGTTCAATGGAACAGACATCTATCAAAAGCAGAGCAGCCTGTGAGAGAGATGGTATTGGAGCTAACGGCATTAAGGATGTAATTTCTTTTACATTTAAAACTCCATTGAGACACAAGACTGGGAATGCTACTAATATGAATGAGAAAACCAAGGAACAGAGTGCCATCATTAGTAAGAAAACTTACCGGAGAACTTTAGCGGATGAATGTGGTGGAGTTTCGTCTCTGCAAAAGAAATTACCATTGACAGGAGATGCACTAGCTGCCTTGCTAGAAGAAAAATTGAAGGAATTGAGTTCACAGGAAGAGGATGAATTGATAGCAGCATGTACCCCCCCTAAGACATCGACAGCCAAGATTGTCCAAGAGCTAATATCTGCTTTGACTGCGGAACAGCCTGTTTTTCTAGATGGTTGCGATGTTGATGCAGATGTCCATTGCCTGGTTGGTTTTCTGTTTACATTGGCTTACTGTTTTAGCAGCCCAATTTCCAATTGTCTTTGTTCTGTGAGCCAACTTGGTACCAGTTTTATTTTATCTTAGGTTGTAGTATTATACATTATGTTGACCTAACTTGTATTTTACTTGTTCCTGGCTGTGATGGCTTTGATAGAGATTCTGATATATTACTCATTTGAATGTCAATGTGTATAGAAAAATTAGGAGAGTGCTTCGCTTATGAATGCGCTTGCCCACAAATTATTTGTAAATTGATAACCAAACCTGGTTGAATTGACTATCTTGGTAATAATATTTACAATGGTTAAATATCTGTGAACCTCTGCTCAAATGGGTGCCATAAGAAGGGAAAATAAACACTTGTGTTAGTTTATGCTGTTCTACATAATTACCTAGTGCAAAATTGGGCGGGGATTACATTATGTGAAAAAACTTGAGGATTGGAGAGAGGATTAATTGTGAGCAGAGATGGTGAGAATATACTTGATTTTCCTAGGAAAAAATAATAGGCCTAACTTTGGAATCTAACCCTTGTATGTTTTCTCCAGTTGATGCTTTTCTTGAAAATTTGTCTGTGATTGAGTGATGATGCCGAAACAAATACCCCTAATAGTAATGATTTCTTGTGTTGCTCGTCTTTCTCAGACCAAAGAAAAGACCAAAGCGATTTCGGTTGGATTTGCAAATGATGGTGATCATTTTAGTCCTGGATCTATCCTTGAAGCTTCATTCTCGAATGATAGCTGTGTTTCCAGTAGCCTAGGCGATAGCTCAGGTGAGGAACTGAATTCGTTAGCTAGGACATGTTTCTCTGTGTGGTTTATTTTTCATTGTAATCATCCTATGTTTACTTTTTCCATATGAATAGTATTTGAAAAATCCTCTTTGCCTGTTAAAAATTTTGCTTCTAATTCCAGCACATAGGTTGCGACTTGACTTGGTGGATTCCTCCCTAGATCTTTTGCGACCAGCGGATCCTGAGGTAGACCTTCTAGATTCTGCAACCTCATTGAGCAAAGGAAGTGCTGGTAACCAACTGGTGATTGGTCTCATCAACCAAATTTCGACATTGCTGCATAGTATCGATTATGTTGATCTTGGATTAACTGGAAGCAAGATAAGTCACGCTAAGGATGTTATCTTGATTGCTGAACTATTGTTTGGAAACACTAGTCTACATAAATCTGGTGGAATGACAAATTTTTTTGTAGCTCCCTTTCTATTTGATGAATTAGAAGTTGTCGCTAGTGCCATGCAGCCACAATTTAGTTTTCTTGGTTTTGAAGCAACGAAAGAAGGCAATCAAATTATGGGATTCCTTTTCGACTGTTGGATAGAATGTTTTGATGTAAAATATGGCCGATATTGTAATTCCGGATTCAAGACATGGACAAGGCTCCCATTACGCATGAAGGCTGAGATGCTAATTCGAGAGGTTGGGGAGGAGGTTATAAGGTGGACACATTTGGCTGGCATGACTCATGACGAGATAATAGAATGTGAGATGAGTCATTCATTGGGGAAATGGACAGATTTTGATATAGAAGCATTTGAAACTGGTTCCCAAATCGGATTGGAAATACTAGAAATTATGGTTGAGGAGATTGTAATAGACCTGTCGGAGTGCAGTCTTTTTTTGTTCTGAATTTCATAAAGCCCTGATTTTTGTTCCTTTTGTTTGTGTTGTGGCAAGGAAGACGGTATTTTTTTTGTAAAAATTGATGGGATGGTATTTATTAACAAGGAATATTTGATCTTGTACATTAGGATTGTATATGTAGTTGCTTCTTTGTTATTTTAAATAGCTGAAGAGCTATGAACAATTGGGTAAGGTATAAAACAAGAAAATTTAATTGGAAATTATCCTTGGATCAACGGAAGATTAAAGTAGAAAACGAATACAGATATCCAATATATATCATATAATCACATGTAAACATGATTATATCCAGAGCCCTACAGTCAAAAAACATGGCCGAAAAAGAAAAGAAAAAATTGCAGGAAGAACTTCGTGATCAAACGGCCGAGAAAAGTGACATATCCAATCAACAATTCAATAAAATGGAGAAATCAATCAATAATAGATTAATAAATCAAGCAAACAGTGGAAGCTGTCTACTACCCAGAATCGTCTTTCGCACCCCAGTTCTTCCAGTCCTCCCCCTATTTTCACCACAAATATCCTTTGCCGCTCCCATAGAAAGCCCCTTCAATTCTTCAATACTCGCATGACTCTTTCTTGCCATCATTCCTTTTTTCTCCCCTGCACTTGCTGACTTACTTCCTCTCGAATTCGAAAAATTCCCATTCGCTTTCGACCAGTTCTTCGACGGAGGAGTCAAATCGAGCGTACCCATCACCGGCTTTCGATTTTCTTTACGCAAAGTTGCAGAGAAATCAGGGACTGACTGAGCCAAAACAGAGGAAACTGAGGATCCTTTTCTTGAACTCGTCAAATTCGCTTGAAACCTCACTTGTTTCTTTAAAGGAGATCGCTTTCGTTCATACCCTTCATTTTCTTGTTCTGGCGGATTCTTCCTTCTCAGCTTTGATTCCCTCAGTTGTGCGTATTCATTGTATCTGGGTCCTCTCTCCATGAAATAACTCTCTGCAATGAATTTCAGAGAAACCGGTGGGTTTTGAGGATCAGAATTCTGAGAGAGAAGGGGAGATATTGGATCAAGTCGCAGAGAGCCGCTAGTCTCTGCCATTGCTGTTGACCAAAGTTGTAGGATTTTGATCAAGGTTTAAATGCTTTTGTACTTTCTCTCTTGGAGTTTTGTGTACTTCTGCATTGAATTAAAGATTTCCCGTTTCCAACGGTCACATAAACAAGGAGGGGTTTTCGAGGAGATTTTATTTTCCTCTCTTTTTTATTTGATTCCAACGTTCTTGCTGAGTGGGTCCCTTTCAAAAATCGAAAAGCTATTTACTTACATTGGATTCTTATCTACCGTTCGATTTGATTGAAAATTTATGCTGGGTTTTCTAACATTTTATTGGAAGATCGAAAGGCGGTTCCTTAATAGCCCTGGATACAGGAGATATGTCCCCTTTCCGAAGTCCAATTTTGTCTGGTTTTGACAACATTTGATAATCCAAGGTCAGACCCAAGCAAAGGTTTTTTCCACTTCCATATGGCTGCAAATTAGGCACCATGTATGACATGGTCCAACAGATGTGTTATATTATAATTTATGAAACATGACAGCTTCAAATAATTTGCAAATCATTCTTCAAGGCTAAAAATACCAAAAGCACAAATAAAATAATTCGACAAATGAATATATACTCAAATAATTGTATGGATTCAATATTTATCCTCATTGTTACAAGTAAAATCATAAACAGAGAGATAAGTTGCATATAATTTTCTAACAGCAATTTCAAACAGGCAAAAATACAAGTGAGAGTGAACACATACATTTTGAATTGATTTAAGATAAAATTTTATCTTAAATTGATTTGCGTCTTACAATTTAAATTATAAGTTTAATTTAATATAAATCTTTAAAATATCAAAACCCGATCTAATTAAAATTACAAAATACAATTTAAAATAATTAAATTATATGATAAAATTAATATTGTAATAATAGATTATTATTAATTTTATAATATTTGAATAAAAATTTTATAAATAACTTTTCAACAATTTTTATGAATAATTTTTCTTTTTTAATTATTATCACATATGAAAAAAAGAGATAACCATATATAATTGAGATAACAAACAAACAATAATAATCACTTTTATAAGATAGTATTATGCTATTTGATTTAAATTAATCCAATTAAAAATCAAAATTGCAAACACCAGTTTAAAAAATGTTAATTCATAAATTGATCCCAAAAACTTTTAAATTAATCCAAACAGCTAATTATAACAGTTTAAATTAGTGTAAATTAGATTGATTTGAAAATTCCCACCCCTAAATATAGGCTTATTGCTTATACACTTTATATAACATTACAAACGAAATTGTGAAGCTATCATCTTTCCATATTTCCTTCTGGCACTTTAGGTAGTAGTGGGGAGAGAAAAATACAGGCGCCAAACAAATGCAGCGTTTATGGAATGCCTAGAAGAAAATTTTCAGCACTTGGGGTCACAGGAAGTTTCCAAGCAAGCATGCACGATATAGTCATAAGATTTGTATCTCTATTTTGTAATCTTGATCCAGGATTGTCAAACTTTGTGATACTTGTATTTCTGCCCCATATTAAATCTAGTAACGTTGTGATTGAATCCATTGATCACCAAGGTCCGTACAGCCTCAACTCCTTGTTCCAAGGCTGAATCAATCTGTCCAAAGGCAAATAGCCAAATATCAATTGAAATTATCAGCAAGACTTGGAAGATTGTAATAAAGTAGACACAAGCATAGAAATACCATTATCACTTCAGCCAAATATCAATATGTGAATGTTATTTGTGCTCTTTGGTGCAAGTAGTTGTCTAGTTATCACTTTAGACATTTCTATAGGTTTGGTAGATTTATGTCCTTCAGCCTCATTTTATCCGGACAAACCCCATTATTTTGGAGTAACTGGATTTAGTTTCAAATGTTATGACACGTCTAAAAAATTCACAAAGGAATTGGAACACTCTTAAAGAGATGGTTAATATAATCTAACTATTTGAAAGCTGTGCATAATTGCATGGCTCATTTGAACTGCAGATGTAGCAGAAGCACCATAAGGCAACTACTATCATCAACTAACTAGTCTTGGAATTAAGGGATAAGACTGTCATTACAAATTAACTACCTTCCATGGAATCTGTCATTATATCAATCATCAAGATTAAAGAGATGCTCAAATAAAACCCGTTGATAAATTTTTGACCATGGCATACCAGTTCCCTCTCCACTGGGCTGAACTTCTGCAGTAGATAGGCTTTCATGTCCATGCTGCCAGGTGGATTTCCAATTCCTGCAACGTGAGAAATTTTGAAATTTAGCCATGGTATACAGTCTTTCATCACCCCAAACAGGTGGAAAATTCTTTAAGATGAGAATATATTATAGTAATGTAAAAATGAGGGCACCAAATGAACCAACCTATGCATAATCGAGGAAAATCACGACAACCATCCAGATGACCCATCACACTTTTCACCCTGCAAAAAAGACAATAATAATTACAATTACTTCTATATACTTATTTATAAATGGGTACTAAACGAAAAAGTTTTGGATGAATTTCTAAGAAAATAGAAAGATCTCGTACTTTTTCACTCATTTGCATTATATATATATATATATATATATATATATATATATATATATGAAGTAATAGAGTTTAAATTTTT
>JAWDEX010000022.1:3564110-3602208 GCA_035221805.1 Trichilia hirta
GCCCTCCAGCTCACTTTTATTATTGTGACAAGGCCCTAACAAAATCCTTCGTAACTTTGTCTCTCGGTACCACGAAAAGGTCATCGAGTTAGGGCCTTTTTATCACCTACTTGCCCTAAAAAGTTTACGTAGAGGGTTTCGTATAGAACGAGAATGGTATACCATCAATAAGTGGTTAGTCACCATTTATGAGACCACACGAAGGGAGTTATTTGATGAGATGAATATAAAAGATCAAGTATCTTTAAGAGAGTAGAAAGAGAGAATGAGCCACCTCTAACCCTACGAAGGGTGCCTTTCACGAGGATAAAAATAGAAAATAAAAAATGGCAAAATGTAAGGAGAGAAGATAAGAGTGATAGGTATTCCTGATACGATAAAGATAAAATAATTTTTAAGAGGTCTGCCTCAGATAAAAAAACCCTAGAGAGTGGGCACTTGTGAGAAAGGAGTTTCATATGCCTGAATGTCTCCCTTTTGCAGGCTTTGTGATACGTAAGGGATAACGGGTTATACATGGTGGATCTAACCCCAATAAAGTCAAAAAAAGCAAAGATCACTAGTGACAGATTTTGTAAATACTATAAATATTATGGGTATAATACCGATAATTGTTTTCACTTAAAGGAATAGATTGATCTTCTGATGACAAACTATTACTTAGATCGTTTAATAGCCAATTTTAGTAAGCCATCTCCTAATCCCCCTAGTGTGACTAAGAAACACAGAATCATGGTAATATTGGGTGGACTTACCTTAGCAAAAAACTTAAATAGACCTTAAAAGAACTACTCTTGATATTTGTTATCGAGTTCTAATAATAGCTTCCACGTTATGAATATCTGGAAAGAGAAAAGGGTTAGGATAGCATCGATTTCCATCATGTTTATCGACGCCAATAAAGAAGGGGTGCATTATCCTCACGATGATGCTCTAGTAGTAACTATGAGAGTGAAAGAAAAGAAAGTTGACAAGATACTCATTGACACTAGGAGTTCGATTGACATTATTTTTAAAGACACGATGGACGCTCTGGACATTGAGAATTTGAAGTTAGAAAATCTTGAGTCCATATTGCATGACTTTGAGGAGTCATATATCACACCCCTGAGAGTGGTGTTTTTGTCGATGACCATGAAAGAGAAACCCCATAAAAAAATTACCATGATTAAATTTTCGATGGCAGATTTGCAAATACCCTACTTTATTATCCTTGGTTGACCTTTCCTTTGAGCACTAAGGTCGTAGAAAGCATATATTATTTAAAGTGAAAATTTTAAACTGGCGATAGGATCGACAATGTTCGACAAAGTTAAAAAAAAGCACGTTTATATTTTGCAACCTCTTTTAGACCTATCCGTTGCTTGCTTAAGTGACGACAAGATCAAAAAATTTTAGAGGGAGAAAGTCGAGAGTTGGAATAGGAAAAGATAGATAGGTACAAGGGGGGTCGAGTCGAATTTGCCAATATTCCAATGGCAGAGCCTATCGAAGAGCTGATAGAGGTTAACTTAGATGATGTTGACCTCAAGAAAACTATTTAGGTTAGAGCCTAGCTTATCTACTTAGAGGCGTGGCAGCTCAGAGAATGCCTCCACTAAAATAGAGATGTTTTTGCTTGAAGCCACGCCAACATGCCCAAAATTAACTCTGAAGTTATCGTACATAAGTTAATAATTTGCCCTTCATTAAAATCCATTAGACAAAAGAGGTGAATCTTTAATAAAAAAGAAAAAAGGGAGGCCATCTGTACCGAGGTAGACAAGCTTTTGGAAGCAGGTTCATCAGGAAAGTTCATTATCCTGACTAGGTGGCCAACATAGTTATAATAAAAAAGCTGAGTAGAAAATAGGGAATGTACGTGAATTTTATCAATCCAAATAAAGCCTATCTAAAGGATAATTTTTTCTTGCTTCAGATTGCTTAATTGGTGGACACTACGACTGGACATTAGTTGTTAAGCTTTATGGATGCCTTCTCTAGTTATAATCAGATATTCACGCACCTATCAGACGAGGAAAAAATTATCTTTATTATGAACTAAGAATTATATTGCTACCGTGTAATGTCTTTCAAATTGAAAAATGCCAGTGCGATGTTTCAACTGTTAGTCAATCGAATATTTAGGTTACTCATAGGGTCTTTCATAGAGGTATAGGTAGATGACATGACCACCAAGTTTAAAAATAGAGATGATTACATAAGACACCTTAAGAAGACTTTTGCTCTACTATGATAGTATTCTATAAAGTTAAATCTCGAGAAATGTGCATTCGGTGTTGGCTCTAAAATTTTTTTAGAATTTATTATAAATGAGTGAGGTATTGAGGCAAACTCGCAGAAAGTAAGGGCAATCCTAGATCTAAAGTTGCCCTCAACACTGAAAGAATTACAGAGCCTGACTGAAAACATAGTCTCCCTCCGTCGGTTCATCTCTAAAACAATGGACCGGTGCTTGAAATTCTTCCAACTGGTTAAAAAGAAAAAATTCATAGAGTGGACATCAGAGGATGAGGCTAATTTCCAAGAGCTAAAATAATAACTTGCCTAAATTCTCTTGCTAACAAGCTTAAAGCCAAAAAAAGTTTTGTATCTATACTTAGTAGTGAGCCCCTATGTGGTTAGCGTCACCTTGACGAAAGAAAATTTGAGTAAGGCACAAAAATTAATTTACTATATCAGTAAATCATTTTTGAATGCAAAAATTAGGTACACAGTAACCAAAAAATTAGCGTTAACACTAGTGATCGTGGCCAAAAAACTCTGCCCATACTTTTAAGCTCATTCTATCATTGTCCTAACTGACTAATTCCTCAGACAATCTTGCACTGGCCTAACTTATCAAAAAGATTGGTTAAGTGGTGTGCCGAATTAAGTGAATTTAACATAGATTTTAGGTCATAAAAAGCCATCGAGGGCAAGCTCTAACCAATTTTATAGCTGAACATGCTGTCTTAAAATCTCTGTTGATACGACAACCCTATATTGAAGGCAAAAAAGAGGGATAATTCTTTGGTCGATCAAAGCTATGAAAGGTTTTTATTGAAACACCCAAGGATACGGTGCCGAGATTATCCTTGTAAGCCTTGAGGATAAGAAGATCATGTCGCACTCAAGTTCGAATTCTCTGCCACTAATAATGAAGCATAGTATAAAGCTCTGCTAACTGAAGTAAAAATAGCTACCTTAGTAGGCGCTGAAAATATAAATATAAGGAGGAATTCTCAACTGATAGTGTGGCAAATTAACAGCCAATTCTGTACAAATGACACCAACATACAGTGCTACCTTGCTTTAGCTCATGAGTTCATGAAAAAATTTCGTCGAATAAGGGCAAAGCAAGTCCCAAGAGTAGACAATTCTTGAGCCGATACACTTTCTAAACTAGCATCTACTTTTCATGAGAAAGAACCAAGGCTTATGCCTATAACCATCCTAGCCAGGAAAAGCATAAAAGAGAATGACAACTCAGGTCAAATACTGACTATATAGGATGACTCTTCTTGGATGGTCCCTTTTAGACTGTACATGTAGGAGAAAAAGCTGCCAAACGATAAAAATTAGGCTCAAAATAAAGAATCAGTTAGCGATATATGCTGTAATTAATGACATTTTTTACTGACACGATTATAGAACACCCTATTTAAGGTGCCTAGGTGAAAATGAAATTGATTTGGCACTACAAGAAGTCTACAAGAGATCCTGTGGCCATCATGGTGGGGAACGAGCCTTGGCATATCAAATTTTAAGATAAGGATATTACTAGCCCACCCTTCTAAGAGATGCGATTCAAACATCCAAGCATTATTGGAACTGTTAATTGCATGGTCATGTCATTGGTCAATTGCCTAAAAAACTTATCACCATAACAAGCCTATGGCCATTTGTATAGTAAAGATTCAACCTAATTGGCCCATTATCCACGAAAAGAGCCTAGACGAAGTATGCCGTAATTGCTATTGACTATTTCATAAAATAGGTAGAAGACAAACCTTTGGCCAACATAACTGAGAAAAAGACTACTGCCTTCATGAAAAATAACATTGTTTATCGCTTTGACATCCCTAAAATTATCATCATCGATAACGAAAAATAGTTTAACAATACTAATTTTTAAAGTTTTTGTGTCGAGCTAAACATCAAACTGCGATTCTCTTCGCCCTCTTATCCAAAAGTGGTCGAACAGGTAAAAGTCACGAATAAAGTAATCAAATAATTATTGAAGAAAAAGGTCAAAGACTATAAAAGGGCCTAGGTAAATGAGTTATCACATGTGCTGTGGGTACTCAAGACAACCCTAAAAATGGCCACAAGAAAAATCCTGTTCAGCTTCGCTTACGAAGATAAGGTCATGACTCCGATCAAAATTAGAACATCAAGTCATTAGATCAGCCATTTTGATGAAGAAAATAATGACCAGATGAGGCGACTCAATTTGGATCTGTTAGAGGAATGAAGAGAATGGCCATCTATCAATATGGTCATGTATTAGAGAAAAATAGTCCAATATTATGATAAAAAGATCCGACCTCGAGAATTGCATCAGTGATTTTATTTTAAACAGCTCAGTACCAATACTCAGATTCTCGAATTGTATTATTTGTAAAAGCAGTAATTTGTCATGACATACTAATCGATTAAATTGCATGTTGCATCAATACCAGTTTGAAAATATATCTATGTAAAATATTTTGTTATCTAGCATGTTTCAGTAGTTTATCTACTTAAAATGGTTTACTAGTGACAAGTGATTGTTTAGCAACTTGTTTATTTGATATATTCTACTTTATCTGGAGCTACTTCGGTATTTTAGCTAACTAAAGAGCTCTGTTTGAATTTAGCTATGCTCAATAATTTACCTATATGGTATTTTCACAGATCATCGTCGCTTCGAAGAAACGTTTACCTAATATTTCCAATGGATCAGCGAGGCTTTGATAATTTATCTGTTTGGCACAGTCTATTTTATTTTGCATTATGTTGAAAGATGTCTACTTAAGTGGTTTTAATATGATACAATATCACTTTAGCAATTTACATTTATACTTAGCATTTATTAATTTACATTATTTTGGTATCTTGTACATTTTGTTTATTTTCATCGCATCAGAAAATTATATCATATGTCTCATCTCATCATGTCAACAATTGTCTACTTAGTGTTTTCTACTTGTTTTATTTGGTTCAAAATGGCTTTACAAAATCTTAAGTGTCATGTCTACTTGAAGCTACTTTGCCCATTGGCTACAAAGTTGTAGAATGGTTGATATAAATTTTAATAATGGAATGATAGCAAGTAAGCGTTAGAAAATTTATCTAATGTATTAAAGACGACATAATTACATTTACAAGGTGCCTTTATAGCACATGGATGCCAATGTATATACAAATGAAAGAAAAGAAAAGCCAACTACTTGTTGGAGCTACCAATCTCTAATGGGCGACTTTAGGACTCCTTGTTTAAGCCCATTAGCTGGCTCGCCATTATTTCCCTAGCAATGTTAAAAGGTGAAGGCAGATCGGAAGGGGGGGTGACTCTACTATTTTAGATTGGCTGGAAGATTCACCAATTAAGGAGGGGAAACAAGAGCAATCTCAGTAATCTCTTACTACATTATCTCATTTTCCCCGCTCGTAAGAAAATTTAAAATTAGGTCACCATTCGTCTAAGGAGTTATCTCGTTAGATGGCCTTTCGATGTCAAGTTTTGTGAAAAGTCAGCCAAAGTTCACTTCTGACAAGCATTCTTCCACTAGTGCACTGACATTTCAAAGCTTAAAAAGTACACCCTCTTCGTACTGATCTCGGGCTCGATCATAAATTGAGCGAAGATTTGCCTGTAACTTATAAACAGTGGCCTTGGTCCTCAATGGCTCCTATCCTTGGGCAAAATTATTAGCTTCCAATCTTTTAACTTTGTCGCAGAAGCCCCTTATAGTATTGTCCTTGGTAAGAAGAAGGTTGACGGATGTATCATTAATTTTTCTCTACTAATCTAAGTCATTTTTAAGATACAGAATTTCTTGATTGGAGACGACTAACTTGAACTCGGCTACTGCTACCATCTTCTTTAGATCTTTCTAAATCTTCACCTAGTCTTTACTATCCCTGTCCAATTTTTTATTTAAAGAATGAATCTCTTATTTCAATCGCTTTACCTCCCTACCCCGAGTAGTGACCCCCTGAATGTGGGATTTGATTTGCTCTTGTTAGCATGCGAGTACTTACAAAATCTGAAAAGAGGAGGGTTAGAAGCCAACTTTGGAAGCCTATAGAAAATGGAAAAAATGGTAAGGGCTTATCAAGATAGAGGAATCTCGCATATAATTTATGGTTTCCTCGAGATTTAGGTGGCCCGCCTCCTCATCAACGAATCAGTCAACCAAGGAAATGGCTATATTGAGGAGTGAAAAAAGGCGGGCCACCATCGGCCATTTGTCCTCCCCAATGTCAATAAGCCTTAATTTTGGTATAGAGGCGCAAGGGAGGATAAAGTGACAAGGAATTAGGGGCATGAGTTTTTGGAAAGAAGAACTAGGGGTAAGGTGGGCAAACCTTGATACTTCAGTGAAGCTGGATCTGCCTGAATGTGCAATTACGATAGCGTTACTCAGTAATTTTTTTGTCCCTCTCTAGTTCACAGCCTTTTTCTTACCAGCTGCGAGGAGCTGTCACTACTATCTGAGTCTGTCTGAGGCAGAGCTAGGGCCTTTTCTTTTTCCTTAGTTAAGGCCCTTGCTGCTTCCTGCCGATGTGATGGAGCCTGCTCATGGCCTTTCTCTCTGTTGGCTTTTCTGGCTATCGCTAATCTCTTAAACACTAAAGGGTACTGCTCTTGACTAGACATACTTGTAAAGCAAATAAGATGATGTTATCACTTCCTATGTAAATGCGACTGTACATTTGTTGTCTTTTACCTTTTGCTTTCATTCGGTTCAAGGTGATATGAGATAGATGATAGGCAACCAAACCCGATTTCACTAATGATGTTTTCAAAAAAAATGTCCTTTTAGTTTACGGTAATGTCTCTTAACAATGTCATTCTCTCACTTGACTCTCAATCTAGGGTGAGTCGACCAATTTATGCCTTGATTGACCTAAAATGGTTTGAAATTTCTTCCCTAGTGTTAAGATCCTAATCTTCTCTAACAAAAAATCACTTATCGTTCCAATATTTCTTATTAGAACAATTTTTCCTTATAAGATTGGGAGTCCCTGACCTAGTTTATAGGTAATACCATCCGAGAGTCGACCCTAGGTTTTTTCTCAAGGTGTAGATGTATACCACTTTGAGAATGGTAGGTGACTTGTCAAAATATTCCTACCATAACATATATAACTCGACTAAAATCTTCTAACTGTTAGAAATGAGCTGATAAGGAAAGATTTGGAAGTAAGTCAACAAGCTAACAAAAAACGACTGAAGTGATAACCTTACTCCTATCAGAAATAGCTCTTTATTGAAGGCGATTTTTTTAGAAGGAGGCCAGATCAAAATGGAGAACTTGCATGTTTACTAGCCCATCTACCTTATAAGCAGCTCGATATAAGCTAAAATTTTACTCGCTAATTATCGAGGGAAATTAGTCCACCTCAAATTTAGTCCTAAGCTTGAGCGAAGAGACAGAGTTGGTAGCGAATCCATCATTGCTTGGGCTCGAAGACGAGCTTGAATTGGGTTAACTTCAATGACATCCCTAGGCAACTGACCTTGAGACATGATGTCAACATTTTCACTGCTAGTACTCGTTTCCAATAAACACACAACACATGGTTATGATGATTATGACACAAGCCTAATATTTTTCGAGCCCAACATGCCTTATTGGTCCTAGTATCACAGTCTATCTCTAAGATGCTCACACTTTCCCGTCTTCACCATTCTAAAACCCTGCCTTTTAACACGAGACCGAGCCTCGAGCACTTTCTTTTTTCAAAAATAAAACCCCCTAATGCATCCTTCTTTTATGGATAAAAGATGCGTGCTATAGTGTAATAACATTGAAATATGTAAAGAATAATAAAAGAAAATGAGTTCTTACCAATTACGTGAATACAGAAGCAATAACAAAAAGAAGCTTGGTGCTACTAGAAATAGACAGGGCAAAGAGTGATAGCCTGAAGACAAACAACCTACAACTAAACCCGAATAATATATGAAATAGATGAAAAAAAGCCCACTAGGGATATTTATAATTGGCTCGAAGACAACAAAATGATGTAGCGTATCCCCAGAGCCACCAGGTTAGAGGCTAAAATTTTGCCACGTCATAAAAAAATGATGGAATACCTTAAAATAGTGCGCTAATTTAAAAATGAGCATTTACAAGTTTACACGTGGCAAAGCTGCGAACTACGAAAAAGCGTCGAATTACCGTTACATCTTTTTAAAAAAAATAGTAGGTTAAAAATTGAAACATTCGTAATTAATAAGAATAGCTGGTGGTTCTGAATAAATAATGACACTTGAGATCCAAGTCGTCACCCCCAGCTCACCTCAAAAAATCAGAACTACTCAAATTTTTGCTCTCACATCATTATAGTAAAAATTTGAAGGGCTTATGTTAAGAGTTTTCCTGAGTCCAATTTTCTTGTCCCTAGCAACCACTGTAAGGGGGCGGGCTAGCCTCATACTCATTGCCAAAAGTACTGAGGCGACCCCAAAAATGCCAGTAAAAAATTGGAGATCCAGAGGAAAAATTTGAATGCTTTTTCCAAGGTCTAACAAATATTCTATCACATTTAAGACTTGAGACGCCATGCCATATAAGCTACAGGCATTTATTACTCCACCCTACTCCGACAGACAATAATAATGAAGTGACCTATCGATTGATCATATCAGTCACAGTTTATCCAATCAAGTTCTTGTTCTTTGATGCTACACGTGCAAGGAACACTATAAATACTGGTTCTGTTGCACTAAAAGAAAAGAGGATTGGGTGAAAAAAAGAGCATACTTAAAAGAACGACAAATTTGCCACAACAATCTCTCACTGATACACTCATGTGCCCAAAAACTCGAGTCGATAAACATTGCAGACATACTAGCTCTTATTTTCTTTTATGCTCTATGAGTTTTTGACCAAACACTAATTTAGGCATCGAAATTTATACGTTGACAAACCGACTTTATCCCTAGCTACTTTATTTTTATTTTAGGTAGCACCCATCGAAGCTTTGCCATGGCGAGATATTGTCCCACCAGGAGAATTAAACAATAATAATAGTAAAATTTGTGTGATGTGCTAAATTTTTCGTCCTCAAAAAATTCAGGCATGCACATTGTTCATCATTCTCTCTCTTTTTCCCTTTCTATCTTTTAAACCTATGAGTCACTTACAAAATTTTTTTATTAGAGAAGGAGATGATCGAGTGAAATCACACGATCCCATCTCTTTGTTTCTTTGTGCTCGTGTTTAAAGAAAAAATTCTTCTTATATGCATAGCTTATCAATCAAATCTAGTTTACTAGACTATTTATCGCTCAATTTAATAAATTTGTGATAGTGCTTATTAGTATTAATTTTAATTTTATTATATGTTATATTCCATTAATTTTGAATGTAGAATGGTTCAAATCTAAGAGTTTTATGTTATATAATTGGATTTATTATTAATATCTTTAAAAGGAATTAACTAAACCAACAAAGAGATAGTCAAAGAGTCCACTAATGAAGCTCAAAATTATTGTTTGCAATATTTGTTTATTAAGGTACGTAGGGTATGCTCAATTTCTTTTTCATGTTTGTCCGTATGTTTTTAATAGTTTTACCGATAATATTAAGAGATTTTGTAAATCATTCCTAAAATCATGGATTTATTTTTGTATTATGTTCACCGAATGAATGAATTAAACGTTTATTGTGCTTTGGAAAAAGTATTTATTTATTATTATTTTTTTTTTTATCTTTTTTCTTTTATTTATAATTACAACTACTACACATGGTTGGTTAATGCTTCTGGTTCTTTTCTGTTCTGTTCTGTGGTTACACTAACAACTAAAACTATACAAAGTGTATGGTTTTGTGCTCTTTTTCCTCCCCACCGACTAGGGACTAGAGACAGTCGAAGTTGGTTGAATGTGGAAATCTGAAATAGTAGTCTGTCTGGACTCCGGTGTTTATGGGTTTTTGAGAATTTTATCTCCCTAGGATGCATCCCATCCCACAAAAAATTCTTAATCAGAACATGTGCATGAATTTGATTATATGTGAAAGTATCCTATGAATTTCACGTAATTTGAGAACTTAACAGAGACAATCACCCAACACAATATTTCAAACTTTCAGCCATTATTAAACTTGGAGCCTTTTAACATTCTTTGTTCATTGGTAAATATACAATCAAATTATCCCCTGAAATAAAACAGTGTTTAGCTTTTTCCATTTTTACTATGAAAATTGGTCATATGGAGGTGGGTTTGATAGAACCAAACGGAGATGGACTTGATACTGCGGCCGTTCTTTACCAGACGTTACAAATATGGCTTTGTTTTATCCGATTAGTATTGTATGGGTTTATAAAAATTGCAATATCTCAACAAACTGTTTTGGTGGCTCTATTTAAGTTGTGTCCCATTACTTTCTTTTCTTTTTCAAAATATTCAAAACAAAGTCAAGAGTGCTGATGAGTCTCAGTTTCTTGACGAAAGCTTATAAGAATTTATCCATTTTACAACTTTGTAAGAAGACAAATTAATGGTCAAACAACTTAATGAATAGTATTAATAAAGATAAAATTGATTTTTCACTTTCGAAGACATCCAAAATAGCTGGGAAATTAGATTGTGTCGCCATATGAATGAAAGTCATTCCATTCCCACACAAATTTCATAATTAATTATAAATTATTGCTTTAACGTGGACAACATTTATCTTGGTTTGTTAGCCGCATGGACGATTTCAAGGAAACTCACGTCACGTGTTCGTTTAATTATTTAAATTAAATAAATAAATTCAAGGGGCTTCAGTTGTACGGCATACTCAAGCAGTCCAATCGAAAACAGAATCCTCCTTTTTTCCTTTAAAAGGAATGAAAAAAAAGTAAAAGAAAAAAAGAAGGAGAGAGAAGAGAATTTTATGATAAATATTTTTATAATTTTTAAAATATTATTTATTTTTTTATTAAAATATTTATAATAAATACTTTTATAATTTGAAAAAATAATAAAATATTTATTTAATAAAAATAAAAATACAAAATTTTATCATATAAATTATTAACTTTTATTATATAAATTTATAATTTTCATCATATAAAACTCTTAAACAAAAATAATTAAAATTTTAAAAAAATATATTTTAAATTGAATTTATAATTTTAATTATAAATAAATTATATAAAGTATTATAAAAGTAAAAATATTTTAAATTATAAATTATTTTTTTATATAAATTATTATAAAATAAAAAAATTTAACTTATAATTTTATATTTATATTTGATAATTTTTTTAAAATATTTATGAATATAAAATTATAAATTAAAATTTTTTATATTATAAAATATTATAATTTTTCATTAATTTAAATAAGATATTTAAATTATTTTCATTTTATTTTTATAAATAAAAATAAAATAAATTTTATAAATTAAAATTATAAAATAAAAATTAATTCATAAATTTTTGTAAATATAAAATAAAAAATTTTAAATTTGACTTTCAAAAATTAATTTATATATTTAACTTTGATTGAAATTAAAATTAAATTTAAAATACTTTTTAAAAAATTAATTATTTTTATTTAAAAATGTATATGATAAAAGTTAGAGACTTATATAATAAAATTTAGAAATTTATATAATAAAATTTATATTTTCATCTTTTTTAAAATATTTTTTATTATTTTTTAAATTATTAAAATATTTATAACAAAAATTTGAATAAAAAAAGTAATATTTTAAAATATAATAGAAAGAATTTATTATCATTTTTTAGATAGAAAATAATTGATATTTAAAAAAAAAATTATAAAAGTATTTACGATTCTTCTAAGAAAAAGTTGTATACTAAAGCAATAAAAAGAAACTTTAAGATAAACTACCTCCACCCTAAAAGGAAACTTTAAGATAAACTCCGGGTGGTGGGAATAGAATAAAAAACAATACGAGCAAGACTTTATTTGTACAAATCCAAATCCGAATCCGAATTCAGGTGAACCAGTCCTTTGGATTACCATGAGTAGACTATTTTCAAACTGTTGCCTAACGCATTAAAATCATTATAATCAATTCTCTTAACTAGAAGATAAATTTAATGAAGATATTTGGTATTTAAATCAATTTAAAATAAAATTTTAAATTACGTGAAATATTATAATTTAATTTAATTTAATAATCAATTTAAATTGCATTATATAATTTTATTTTATTTTAATTCGTAATTTAAATTAACATAATTTATTAATTTGAATTTAAATTTAAAGGATAAATTTTTTGGTTTTAATTTATTTTTTAATCTAATTTTAAAATAATGATTTTATTAATTTGTTATAAAATATTAATAAAATAATTAATATATTATTTAATTATATAATTTTAATATTATAATATAATAATAATAAATATATTTAATTTTATTTAATTAGTTTGATGTAGTAATTTACGGTTTGAAAATAGTTTGTATATCTCTTCTCTTTTCTTCTCTTCTCTTTGCTATTTTTTTACTGGTACGTGGTCAGCTATTCTGATATGTGCATTTTATAACAAGTCCTTTCAATAGTTCTAATTCTTATTATGTATTGAGCTTTCAACTTTCAATTGATTTTATTTTTTTTACATTAAATTAAAAAAAATAATAAAAATAATCTGTACATAGTATTTCGTGAAATTACTTACAAATTTTAAACAAAATAACTTGTTCTTTTTTCATAATTACACACAATAAAAAAATATGTATTTTTAACAAAAGAACTAGAAGAATAATTTTATTTACATTAGTTGTACTTCTATTATTTAAAAAAGGCAATAATAAAAAGACAACAGTTATTGGCGTATTCGAGATAGGGGGAGTCTACCTAATTTGAGTTGGATAATTTTATGAATGTGAGTTCATAGTCTAAAAGGAACTATTAATTTTTCTTTATACCAATTTAAGAAGAAAATATTACTGTGTTTAATGAGTTCCATAATTGAAGACTCGTTGAAGAAAATAATAGTCTTTATCACGCGTGCGATTAGGTTTTGAAGTAAGGAGCAGGAAGATAGCTGCCAGATTTAATTTACATCCAATTCCCAATCCCTTGGCATGGTTCCCCATTTTTGCTCTTTCAAGTAACAACTAGATCCAGTCATCTGTTAGTAACTAAGCAGAAATGTATTAAAATAAAATATTTTTAAAATTAATAAAATTAAAATGTATATTTCATTAAGTTGTAATAATCTAAAAACCCTTCTTACAGATTTAAATAACCATAAAAACCTTACTCTAAGTTATTTCTATAATAAAAACAGAGTTTTATCATTTGAATCTATGATGAAAAAAAAAAAAATTTGACAAAACATCCTGACACTTGACAGTTGACTAGTTGCAGTGCGTGGTTTCCTTCCTTGTCCCTCCTCCGTTCATCCTACTCGCCCCTATATTATCTCTCTGTCTCCGTCTTCTACTCAATGAATCAGTCTTTCTCGAACCAGCAGTACACATAGCAGGAAAGAAGACTTTTTTTCATCATTTTAGTTTTCAGCTGCCAATACGAGCAGTTTCTCCAGATTATTACGAGTTCTTGATCCTTTCAATTTCATCGCACGGGAATCAAGTCAGTCCTCCCTCTTATATTATACTCTTCTTTATCTCGCGGTCTTGATTTGACATCATTTCACACAAAGGAAGGTGAGGAGAGCAGAGAATCAAATGCTCTTTGCGTAAACACATTACACTTTGCAGGTTGCGTTCTGTTGTATCTATTACCAAGTGTTGTCATTTTAATACTCTGTACTGTACTGTCTCTCTATGCAGAGATACACTAGGAGAGGGTTATACGCATACCAACTCAGTTATTGTCTTGCAGGAAATTTTGTTTACTCCTTGCAATTATTGTAGGCATTTCCCTTCTGGGTTCTTGTTTTCCTGTTGCTGCATTGTGTCTTTTGAGCACTAGCATGTCTTGTTGCGGGTAAAATTAGGAGGACTTTTGTTGCAAAGAACTTTAATGGGAATTTTCGGGGACATGCACTGGGATGGGATTGGTTTATGAAGAGAGCTTGTTGGGGTTTCCCTAGTGGGGTTTCTTTTTGTTGGTGGTTGGAGAAATGGATGAAACGACAGGGAAAATGGCGTCGTCTTTGGCGATAACAGAGAAGCGGCCTCATAGGCCCGGAGGCAGCGTAGGGATTTTCTTTCAGCTCTTTGACTGGAATCGTAGATTTGCTAAGAAGAAACTATTTTCCAGAAAATTACTTCCTCAAGGTTGGTGTATTTATGAATGTAGCTAGTTATGTTTCTAATGTTATCATTATGCGCAGTAAGTTTGAATTTTGTTACTGCATTGTCTTTAGCTCAAGCGAAGCAAGTTTCAAAGAAGTATGGAGGGGACGAGAAGATGCCCAAAACCAAGCTTCGCTTGGTATTCCTATTGTTTTGTGAAGTTCAAGTTCTTGCTTTTTTCATTCTTTTTTTTTTTCTTGCTTCCTTGAATAATCTTGCTTGTTTTTTCCTGAACGTGTAAATGAAATTAGTGTCTATTTTGATAATCATTGTGTATGGTAGATTGCTGATGAGAACAGTGGGGGCTTCCCCAGTGGGAAGAAAAATGATAGCCGCAGTAGTGTCGATTCAGACCCGAGGCATGAGATGCAAGCTCCGGGTTTAGTTGCTAGGCTAATGGGTCTTGAATCTATGCCAGCTATGCATAAAGATATGCCCAAGAAACCGACATTTTCAGGTTTTTGTGGTGACAGGGAGGAGAAATTTCTGAATCAGCATGGTGGGATGAGTAGGGAAGATTTGAGATTGGACAACGGTTGTGCAAAGGTTGAATCTAGGCCTCAAAAGATACAGAAGACTGGGCAGTTTGAAAGGCAATCTGTGACTCTGTTTGGGGCTGAGGCATTGCAAATTAAGGGTGTTTTGTCACGGTCAAGAAAGCATCATCACCCCAAATTTGCTTCTCCAGTAAAGAGTCCTAGGATCTCCTCCGCCAGGAATACGTCAAGGACTTCTGGGTTGATTGATGCTGCTACTAAAATTTTGGAGCCTGGGTTGCTAGCTACAAGTAGAGCAAAATCTGCTCTTACTTATTCAAGTTCAACTCTTTATGAAGCCAAGGATGTGGTTTTAATGGGAACGCAAATGGAAGTTTTGTCACCAGATTTGCCAAAACAATCTAATCATAATGTGAGTATCTGTAAGTCTTTTATGGGGCAGACTTCTCGCAGAAATTGTGGCAATATGCTTGATGTAGTGCACTCCAGAACAAATGTTGAAGAACATACTTTTGTTTGTTCCTCCTCTGCTTCAAATTTTGTCAATGTCTCTTCTCCGGGATTGGGGAAGGGTAAACTGAAGTCACCTGGATCCTCTTTAGACGAAGAAAGAGATGTAGATTTTTGTCAACGACAACCTATATTTCCTTATGCTCTAGAAAAGGACAATCACAACACAAAACAAGGTAGCATACCTAGTCCAGATAGGAAGCCTTCGTTGCAAGAAGGTCTAGGTCAGTGGAATTTGACTGGCCAACAGTGCAAGCCTAAAAATGAAGAACCATCATCTTTTACCTTCAACCAAAGAACCCAAACACAAAATCAGATGTCCTTGAGCAGGGATAGGATGCCACCAAAGACCAAACTGAGTAATCTTCCAAGCAGGAGAGTTTCATCAGATACAAATACTATTAGTGGAGCAAAAGATTTTGTTGCTCTAAACCGAAATTTAAGTGGTCACTCCCGGTCTAGGGTTCCTTCCAAAGTAGAGAATTCTAGCTTTGACTTGGAGAGAAAATCTTGTATTCGGCAAGATAACTCTTTGCCACAGTTGACACCAATACAGAAGAGGAGGACCGTTAATGCTGGTGGAAAAGTTGACGGTGTAGGGTTTATCAATTCAACAACAGGAAGACAGAGAAATTTAAGGGGCAATACCGATTCTGGAAAAGCTAAAGGTCTTAATGCCTGTTCAATGGATCAGACATCTATCGAAAGCAAAGCTGCCTGTGGGAGAGATGGTATTGGAGCTAATGGCAGTAAGGATGTAATTTCTTTTACATTTAATTCTCCATTGAGACAAAAGACTGGGAATGCTACAAACATGAATGAGATAACCAATTATCAGAGTTACATTATTAGCGAGAATACTTATCGGAGAATGCTAGTGGATGAATATGTTGGAATTTCATCGCTGCAAAAGAAATTGCCATCAGCAGGAGATGCATTAGGTGCCCTGCTAGAAGAAAAATTGAAGGAATTGACTTCACGGGAAGAGGATGAATCAATTACAGCATGTACCCCACCTAAGAGATCAACAGCCGTGATTCTCCAAGAGCTAATATCTGCTTTGTCTGTGGAGCAGCCTGTTTCTCTTGACAGTCATGTGGTTGAAACAGATGTGCCTTGCCCGGTTGGTTTTCTGTTTACATTGGCTTACTGCTTTAGTAGTACAATTGTCTTTGTTCTGTGAGGCAACTTGGCACCAATTTATTTTATCCTAGGTTGCGTATATTATAAATAAGGTTGTACTAATTTGTATTGTACTTGCTACTGGCTGCAATGACTTTGATAGTGATTCTGATATATTACTCATTTGAATGTTAATGTATATAAAAAAATTAGGAGGGTGCTTCTACTTATCCAAGTGTTGGCCCACTAATTATTTGTAAAATGATAACAAAATGTTGTTGAATTGACTATCTTAGTAATATTTACAATGGTTAAATGTCAGTGAAACTCTGAACATAATGACTATTTTCTTATTCAATATGCTTTTTCTAATGCCTTGAAGATTACTATGTTTGTCCCTGACTAATTTAGAAAAATCATGGGTTTGGATGATTGAAATTTTCAGCATCATATTGGCCTTATGGAGGCTAGTTGTCGTGATATATGTTGTTATTGATGAGAAATAGTTATTCCATTTCAAACTTTGCAACCTTTTTAGAAAAACAATGTTAAATCAATTTCAGTCCAATGTCATTGTACTTCTTGCACTGATGAATAACATGTCGGTGTTATTGATGAAAATTATATGTGGCTACAGTAGAATAAATAGAAGAAGAAATGTATGCCACTGTGGTTACGTGAAAAGTTTAAGAGGTAGCTGAAATATCTTATTATTACACTCATAAATAATGTATAAAAATATCCAAGAAATAAAAATCAAAATATTAAAGTTAGCACAAATGGATGCCATAGGGAAAATAAGCACTTGTGTTAGTCTATGCAGTTCTACATAATTACTGAGTGCAAAATTGGGCAGGTATGAAAAACCTTGCAGATTAGACAAAAGATTAATTGTCACTGAAGGTGGTGAAAATAGACTTGATTTTCCTAGGAAAAAATAATAGACTTAACTTTGGAATCTAACCCTTGTATGTTTTCTCCAGTTGATGCTTTTCTTGAAAATTTGTCAGTGATTGAGTGTTGATTCTGAAACATTTACCCCAGACAATAAGATTTCTTGTGTTGCTCTTCTCAGACCAAAGCTAAGACAAAAGGGATTTTGGTTGGGTTTGCACATGATGGTGATCATCTTAGTCCTGGTTCTGTCCTTGAAGCTTCATTCTCTAATGATAGCCATGTTTCCAGTAGCCTAGATGATAGCTCGGGTGAGGAACTGAATTCATTACCGAGGAAATGTCTCTCTCTGTGATTTATTTTTTCATTGTAACCATCTTATCTTTACTTTTTCCATATGAATAATATTCAAAAAATCCTCTTTCCCTATTAAAAATTTTGCTCCTGATTCCAGCACCTAGGTTGCAACTTGACTTGATGGATTCCTCCAAGTATCATTTTCAAACAGCAGATTCTGATGTAGACCTTCTAGATTCTGCGACCTCGTTGAGCAAAGGAAGTAATGGTAACCAACTGGTCATTGATCTTATCAACCAAATTTCAACTTTGCTGCATAGTGTTGATTATTTAAATCTTGGATTAACTGGAAGCAAGCTAAGTTATGCTGAGGATGTTATCTTGAATGCTGAACTATTGTTTGGAAACACTGATCTACATAAATCTGGTGGAATGACAGATTCTCTTGTATCTCCCATTCTAATCGATGAATTAGAAGTTCTTGCTAGAGCCATGCAGCCAAAATTTAATTGCCTTCTTGGTTTTGAATCAACAAAAGAAGGCAATCAATTTAGGGGATTCCTTTTTCACTGTTGGATAGAATGTTTTGACATAAAATATGGCCGATATTGTAATTCTGGATTCAAGGCATGGACAAGACTCCCATTACACATGAAGGCAGAGATGCTAATTCGAGAGCTTGGGGAGGAGGTTATAAGGTGGACACATTTGGCTGGGATGACTCCTGATGAGATAATAGAATTCGAGATGAGTCATTCATTGGGGAAATGGATAGATTTTGATATAGAAGGATTTGAAACTGGTTCCCAAATTGGCATGGACATACTGGAAGTTATGGTTGAGGAGATTGTTATGGACCTTTGGGGATACTGGCTGGTTATGTTCTAAATTTCATAAAGCCCTGGTATTTGTTCCTTTTGTTTGTGTTGTGGCAAGGATGATGGCATTTGTTGTAGAAATTGAGGGGATGATCTTAACAAGGAATATTTGATCTTGTACATTATTAGCATTGTATCTATACTTGCTTCCTTGTTATTTAAAAATAGCTTAAGAGCTATCAAATGGTCTCAAGATCTCTTTAGTGATCAAGTTTGCAAGCTGACAATTTCACTTTGACTAGTACAAATGATTATGTCTGCTCTTTAATACTACATTTTGGACTGATTGCCATGGATTATCCTGATTATTAGGAAATATCAAATGTGTAGGTATACAAAGAGAAAAATTAATTGGAAATTATCCTTGGATCCACTCAAGATAGAAAGGGGAAAAAGAATTACAGATCCCCATTGCATATCATATAATCAATCGCATGTAAACATGATTTTATATCCAGAGCTTTACAATCTATCAGAAACATGGGTTAAAAAGGAAAAAAAAAATTGCAGGAAAAGCTTCGTGATAACTCGGCCGAGAAAAATTACATCTCCATTCAACAATTCAATAAAACGGAAAAGAAAAACAATCAGAGATTAACAAATCAAGTAAACATTGAAAGCTGTCTGCAGCCCAAAATCGTCTTTCCCACCCTGGTTCTTCCAGTCTTCCCTCTATTTTCACCACAAATATCCTTAGCCACTCCCATAGAAAGTCCCTTCAATTCTTCAATACTCGCACAACTCTTTCTTGCCACCATTCCTTTTTTGTCCCCTGCACTTGCTGACTTACTTCCTCTTGAATTCGATAAATTCCCATTCGTTTTCCACCAGTTCTTCGACGGTGGAGTCAACTCGAACGTGCCCATCACCGGCTTTCGATTTTCTTTACGCAAAGTTGCAGAGAAATCAGGGATTGACTGAGCCAAAACAGAGGAACCTTTTCTTGAACTAGTCAAATTCGCTTGAAACCTGACGTGTTTCTTTAAAGGAGATTGCTTTGGTTCATACCCTTCATTATCTTGTTCTGGTGGATTCTTCCTTCTCAGCTTTGATTCCCTCAATTGTGAGTATTCATTGTATCTGGGTCCTCTCTCCACGAAATAACTCTCTGTAATGAGTTTCAGAGGAACCGGTGGGTTTTTTGGATCAAAATTCTGACAGATAAGGAGAGATATTGGATCAAGTTGCAGAGAGCCGTTAGTCTCTGCCATTGCTGTTGATCAGAGTTGTAGGATTTCCTCTGTTTTGTTTTTGTTGATCGAGGCTCAAATGCTTTTGTAGTTTCTCTCTCGGGGCCTTTGTGTACTTTTTTAATGATTTTCCGTTTCCAACGGTCTAATGAACGAGGAGAGTCAAAAAGGAGATTTTATTTTCTTCTTCTTTTTTTTTTTTTTTACTGCCTTTTTATTGGATTCCAACGTTCTCATTGAAGTGGGTCCCTTATAAAAATCTAAACGTTCTTGACTTACATTGGATTCCATGCCGACCGTTCGATTTGATTGAAAATTAATGGTGTTTTTCTCTTTTACATTTTACTAGAAGATTGAAAGATGGTTCCTTGATATATAGCCTTGGATGCAGCAGAATTGTCATTTGAGGAAGGACATTTTTGTTTTTGTATTGACCAAATTTGATGATCCGAGGCCAGTAGGGCAAACAAGCACAGGTTTTTTCCATATCCATATGGCTCAAACTAGGCTCCACGTAATGCAGTCCAATAGATGTGTTATAATGTATGAAACATGACAATTTCAAATAATTTTAAAACATCATCCTTCAATTCAAACGGGTTATAAATACCAAAGCATATATAAAAAATAAATCGACAAATGAATATATGCTTAAGTAATTGTATGAATTCAATATTTATCCTCATTGTTTAAAGTCAAAACATAAACAGAGGTAAGTTGCTTATAATTTTGAAACAGCAATTTTAAACAGGCAGAAATATAGGCTTTTTGCTTATAGACTCTACATAACATTACCAGCGAAATTATGAAGCTATCATCTTTACATATATTCTTCTGGCTCTTTGAAGTTATAGTGCCAAGGGAAAAATACAGGCGCCATGCATATGGCAGCTTATGTATGGAAAGCTAGAAGAAAATTTTCACCACTTGGGTTACAGGAAGTTTCCAGCCAAGCAAGTATGATACGGTCAGCAGATTTGTATCTCCATTTTGTAATCTTGGTCCAAGGATTGTCAAACTTTGTGATACTTGTATTTCTGCCCCATATTAAATCTAGTAACGTTGTGATTGAATCCACTAAGCACCACGGTCCGCACAGCCTCAACTCCTTGTCCCAAAGCAGCATCAATCTGTCAAAAGGCCAGTAGCCAAATATCCATTGAAATTATCAGCAAGACTCAGAAGATTGTAATAAAGTAGACACAAGCACAGCAGTACCATTTTCGCTTTAGCCAAATATTGATATGTGAAAGTTTATTTGTGTTATTTGGTGTGAGAAATTCTGTAGTTATCATTTTAGAAATTTCTACAGAGTGGATTTATGTCCTTCAGCAACCTTTTATCCTGACACACCCCATTATAGGAGTAAATAGACTTAATTTCAAATGTCATGAGATGTCCAAGAACTTATCTACAAAGGAATTGATAAAAACTTAAAGATGGTTAACATAATATAACTATTTGAAAGCTATGGCTCACTGATGTAACTGCAGATGTAGCAGAAGTACCAAAAGGCAAATCCTATCATTAACTAACTAGTCTCAGAATTAATGGTTAAGATTATCATTAACAATTAAATAGCTTCACAGAATCTGTTGTTATATCAATCATCACGATTCAAGACATGCTCACCTAAACTGCATTGATCAGTTTTTGACTATTGCATACCTGTTCCCTCTCCACTGGGCTGAACTTCTGTAGTAGATAGGCTTTCATGTCCATGCTGCCAGGTGTATTTCCAATTCCTACAACGTGAGAAATTTTGAAATTTATCCGTGGAATACATTCTTCCATCACGCCAAAAGAAAGGGAAGGAAATGGGAAGGGAGGATGGGAATTCTTTAAGACGAGAATCTATTATAGTCATGTACAAATAATGACACAAAATGAACCAACCTATGCATAACTGAGGAAATCATGACAACCATCCAGATGGTCCATCACACTTTTCACCCTGCCAAAAAGAGAACAGTAATTACAATTCTATATACTATTTATAAATGCATACTAAACAAAAATGTTTAGGATGAATTTCAGATAAAATAGAAAGATCTCATACTTTTTCGCTCATTTGCATTACGAGGATACCAATATTAAGTAATATAGTTCAAATTCTTAAGAAGAAGGTACTGTACAAAAATATCAAGCAAATAGGATCTGTTTTGAGAATTTTCTAGGATGCATTTTCTAATAGGCAGTTTCTAGCTGAAACAGGCAAGCCGGACCAATTATGAATCTTGCTCTATATCATGTTGTCAATGTAAATTAAAGTTATATGGAAAAATAGTTCTCAGGTCCAAGTCAAAAGAGTATGAACTCCAATTACTTAAGATAGAGTAGCAATGAGTCATTTCTGTAACTTCAAATGTAGAATTAATCAGGAAACAGTGATGAGACATCCCTTCACAAGTCAATGAAACAGCCAAGTAAATAGAAGAAAATGAGACATTGTTTTGATTAGCTACTAATTGAGGAAATGGTAGGCATTAGACTATAGTTATGCCAAGATAAAGCAGATAAAATAAGTCTTCTACAGTTCATAACTCATACACAGAACAAAGATCACTTTAGACAAATCAATTAGCATTTCTGTGGCAACTATGAATAGTAATATCTTATGTTATAGCTAGCTATCCATCCCACCAAATAAAATATTTTCTTTTTATCATTTTTTATAAAATTTTTCAAAGAATTCATTTTATAAAATGAATGGCTAGCTCCAGAACACTCAACAATTAACTAGAAAGTGAGCCCTCACAGACAAATGCATTAGCTATGCTGACCAAAACAAAAAGTAGCCCTCCAAGGAGAATAATTTCTTTTAAATTAAAGAAGTAGACATGGCATGGAGATTTATACAAACCTGTGTCAGAGCTGATATCCAAATATCATACCCATTGTCATGACCATGCCCTCCTTTCGGCTGAAGTCTAAGTCTAAGAACACTATTCATTAGACTCATCTCATCATAGATCTACATAGGCAAAGTTTCAGAATGCATACAGGTACCACAAAAAAATATTGAATTTTTTGCCAATTATGAGATGTGAATGCATACCACTAAAATGTGATGCAAGGGTACTTGGTAATGCGCAGCAAGAGGCCTGACCTTAATAATGGTGAAAAAAATAAGGAGAGCAGAGAAATGCCTTTGATAGAGTGGCTGTAACCAAATTGTGGAAAAAAGAGATGTACTAATTAAAGGAAAAGGGAGAGAAGAAGCCAAAGGACAGAAATATTTGAGGCATAAATGTGCATCATTTGACTATTGATAAGCGTAATGCCAAATCAACATTAAAATATGTTACAATGACTCACTAACAGCCATTACAGGGTGGTAAAATCTCAGAAGTATATAAAGTTGAATTAATTTCCATGAAGTAAGCCATCTATCTTACACAGAAAATCTACCTGGATGAAAATCATAAGCAAGAAGCCTTATACCAAACACAAATGAACTGTGGAAGGCGAAAATAGTTTTTAAAATAATCTAGACCGCAAAATAAAATCCTAAATGATACCAACAAATAAATAAATAAGGATCTAGTACAAAAGCCAATTGAACAGGTACATATTTCCAATATTCAGCAATCCTCTGTATAATGTCCAATATGCCACTGCTACGGTTATTTGTAAATTGGCATGTGAAAATGAAGAACCGTAATCCATGCAACCACAGTACTTTGGAGAGTTGAAATAAGAGACCAAAACTAACCAATTCCCCACTGAAATTCGTGTATGCCTGAGGTTTTGCCAGAAAATTTGGTAACTCTCCAATCGAACCTGCATTGATCATATAAAGAATCTGAAGAAACTACTAAGCAGCAAGTGCCCCACAACTACAGAAACAAGGATAATCAAACAAAAGGACCAAACAGAAACTAAGAAAAGAAAAATCAAACGAATAAGAACCTATTCCAAATAAAGCTTTAGATTGTGTAGTGTTCATCAAAACACCTTGCGCTTGAGCAATGTGATCAATCATCTCAAAACCAATCTGGTACAGGGATCCACACTCAATCACTAACATCAAAGAGAGAAAAAAACATAATGCAAAAACAACTGAAGCTAAAAATTTGATGCATTTGATTGATTACATTGTGCCTAGTGCCATGGTACTTAATTCCAGGATTACCCAATCCACCAATCAGCCAAAGTGTATACTCCACTTTAAATCCACCATTATCATCTGGATCATCTGGTACTGATGCCCGCACACAAAGCCTTGTTGAAACTAGATGCTTTTGAGGAAATCGAGTACTTCTTGGATAGAAAATGCAAGTGTTTGGGGCAGAAACTGCATACAACATTGACCTAATTACATAAATAACACATTACAATGAGGAAAGGTGCACCTTTTGGAATTGATCCTATCAGGTTGGAGAGACTCATTCATACTTCGCTGTACCAACATATAAACAAATAAATATATTAAAATAGATATAAACATTTCAAGGAGATGGAATACATGTCGATTTTTAACAGAATAAACTTTTCAAACTTAGCAAAATAGCTGTTTAAAGCAAGGTTAGATTGCTTCTAATGTAATGTGCAAAGGATAACTCAAGAATCAGTATTTCTCTGTTCCTTTTTTTTTTCAATTTCACTAAATTTTCACAACAATTGAAGGGTACCTACGGGAAGATTATAGAAATTTCATCATTGGAAGCAAACTGAATAATGATAATAACAAGCTGGTATCACTTATCTGAAGCTACAGCGGCTTAACCAACTCACTATTGGAACTTTACAGAACCAAAAAAAACAAAACAAAACATAACAAAAATGGAGAACCCATATACAACAAACCAAGTTATGGTGATGAACATTGCTGAAGTATGAAGATTCAAAATTTTACATGAATAAGTAGGAGAAACGAGTAAAAACAGACAAACCCACATCATGAACTTAAAACTGAAGAAATGGAAGGAGAAACTGACCTTCACTTTGCGTTTTAGAACACTTGAATTTGGAAACCGAATACACTCGAGAAGAGCGGGGTGTGGCAGAGTTTAGTTGAAGGGTTTGTAACGTTTCCACTCGTCCGTGTAGTGTTGCGTAACAATGAAGCTGATCGAAACATATTCGGATCCTCTTTGAAGATAAAAGCCAAATCTTTTTGGTAGGCTCAATTTGGGCCTCTAGTTTTATGAACATCTCATTGGTCTATTACAGAGATTAATTTCGAATGAGAATTTCGTAAATAGATTTAGTATTTTTTTTTTAAAGGAAAAAAAATTCTAGCATTATTAGTCAAGCGTGTGACAACACAATAATAAACCAATAACGTGAGAAGACTTACGGGGTGGATTATAATAGTGATGATTTAAATGGTCTAAATTGTTAATAAAATCTTGATCGTAATATTAAATATGTTAAAATTTTAATAGAAAATCTATGATTGTAGTTGATGTATTTTATAAATGCTGTTGTTTTCATGTCATGACATTGAAGTCAATATTATGGTTGTCAGATGTCTCGTAGCTATGTAAGGCATGATTAAAGACAACGTAATAACATTATTAATTATTAGTATTTTCTTAATTATTTAAGTAAGGTTTATTAATTACTTGTCATCACGTATAAATATTTAATTGTCAGACGATTTATTGCATCTGGAGATCAATGTAGATTGGATTACTTCTTGCTCAACTAAAAAATATATGTTTATTTTAATTTGTTTTTATGTTGATTCTAAACGAATAATGCATTTCGACCTATTAAATAAATATGGATGTAGTGCCATATACACTTGAAGTTTATATTAGAGCATCGATGTTCATAAACATGTTAAAATGTGTATTAAAAATTTAAATATAGTGAGAAAATAATTTTAAAAATAGGCCAATTCTATCCGACAAATTCTTTGATCATAATTAGATTAATGAAAAATTAAACAAGTCATATTTACTACATATTTGAAATTAATATATTTAATTTATAATTTATAATTATGATGAACAAAATAATGAATTATCAAATATAGATAAAACGGAGAGTGATAAATAATTAACCCCTCTTTTGCACACCGTAGTATAGCGAGCAATTAGTGAATATACATAAAATTAATTTATACTAATCAAAAGTCTAATGAAAATTTCACCATTTTTCTTTGCGATTTGGGTCAGCCAAAGATTAACAAGAACAAAAATTAGTAATTGAAAACTTTTCTTGCATCATGCAGGACCTCATTTTCAAGCAATCACAATTATGGTACAGCCGGCCCAAGACTTAGACGCAAATTCAAAGCTAAATCCTTATCAATCCGACCCCTACCATCGTCCGGCGAAACCCCGGCATTAGGAACCCAGACCTCAGGAGACATCCCGGCCGCCTTCACATCTTTCCCAGATGTGGGCTTACAAAAATAACCATCACTTGACACGTGTAACGGCGGTGGAACTGCTGTACTCCCATGCAAAACGTAGAAAGACGAATGATGTTGAGGCGGAGCCGGAGCCGGAGCAAGGAGGAGCTGCGGCGGGGTGAAGGCCGACGATAAGTTTGCTAAAATGGGACGGCGTTGAAAATGTGAAGACACGAGATGGCGAGCGGCTTGAAATTGTGCGCGCTTTAAGAGCTGTCTCTCCTTCTTGTGAGCGTTCTGATGCCCGCCTAGGGCTTGTGAGTTGGCGAATTCACGGAAACAGTATTGACACTTGTATGTACTCGCAAGAACATTATTATTATTGGATTGAAAAGAAATGTTAGATTCAAGAGATTCATAATTTGCCTGATCAGTTTTGCTTGCTAATGAATCTGCACTGTTGTTTTTGTTGTGGTTGTTTTCTTCTGAGATGTCGAAACCAAACAACTTCAGAGTCGTCGTTGTTGTTGTGTTGTTTGGTTTTGTTTGGTAATATATGTCTGCCATATCAGCTTGAGATCAAAGAGGGTATTACAGTGAGAAAGTGAAGAAGGAAGCTTGAAGTTGATATAGTGATCGCAGATATCAAGAGGGTTATCTATTTATACAGAAAGAGTAAGAAGCTTAATTAGGGTTTACAGTGATATTTGTGTATAAATAATGAGTCGACAAAGAGACTTAATTCTGTTGGAAGAGTAGAATTTGGTCCAGAAAATCCAAGCAAGGGGGAAAGTAAGAATGAACAAGAAATTAAGCTGATTAAACTGCAAGCCCTTCGTATAAGACCTTAAGCTCCACACACACACACACACACACACACACATATATAATAAAAATATTATAGTAGATACTTACAGGGATGTAGTTAGTCAGTAGTCACAAACAAACAAGAAGTTGAAGATGAATAGATTCTTTAGGTTCCAAAGTAATATCAATCATTAATTTAATCCTAATCCTGAATGTAGATTATAAAAATATTTAGTTAATATATCCATGCTTTTACTTAATTTTAAACGTACAACAATTAAAATGTTCATTAAATACTTAATTTTTTATAAAATCCATGCCTTAATGTTGTGAATATTCCATAGTTGTTCAAAGTTCAATTAGTTGTTTCGGTTAATTATGGAAATATTTCAACATATAATTTGTTACATATTATAAATATATTTAAATACTTCCATTATGTAAATTTTAATATTTTACATGCACCATAATTCATACATAATAATACAAACTTCTTTTATACAATGACAAAATTTTATTGTTATCAAATATAATATATATATATATATATATATACACACACACTTAATATGAATTATCAAATAAAAAATACTTAATATGATAAAGTTTTACTGTATCAACCATTTGATTAACTTAAACTAGACAAAGGGTTAGTTCAAAATACGAAATCATAACCTAACACGAAGAATAACTTGTTTAATTAAGAGAATAGCGAAAGCTCTAGTTAATAGCTTTGAAATTTGAATTATTAATCATTGGATTAAAATGGGGACCTACGATAATGATTATTAATTGGTAATAAATTATATTATTAATGTTCACATAATGTATACAATTTTCATGATAGAACGTTGAGATATTAGTACTGTTGTTTATCAAAGGAAAATCTTCCCAAATCTTACTAACTACCATCAACTTATTGTTTAATTAAAATTAATTAAAGCCATCTATGACTTGAGCCATCCGAATCTTTTTGTTAAACTTGTTTCATGTTGTCCCATTTCATCAAATACTTTAGAAAGTTTCCAATAAATAAAAGATAAAAAACAAAAATTTAAAAACAATATTAAAATGTGATAACATTTAGGTTCTTCTTTTATTTTGGAAAAAAAGTAAAATGAAGAAAGAATTATAGCATTTTGACTTATTTCAATTAGATTTGAAAAATTAATAAGAATATCAACACTCAGCAATCTATATACGGATTAATATGTAAAGCATGTAATAGAATTGAATAATTTTTTCTGGTGTTGTTTAATTGAAAAATTAGAAGAAATTTATTTTGTTATTTTAAAATATTATTTACAAACAAGCAGTTGAGGTAGCTAAAAGAAAATTTGCAATAAGTTATCATAAGTATTAGAGCTTAAAATTAACCTTTCTTGCTTTTGTAAAATATAATTTAAATAATATATCGAATATTCTTCATATGGGAACAATTCAAAAACAATGAATGATGCTCTAAGAAGAGCAATTATTAGCTACAATAAAAACAAAAGTGTCAATAAGAATATATAATAATAATCAAACGTAACATGCTATTAGATAGATAATTGCCGTCTCTATTATAAATAATAAATGTTTAATGGATTAATTTATTATGTTTTTAATATATTGCTTTTATTTTTATCTAATATGTGTAGGGTCTCAAATATAGTACCTGTTTTTCCACATAAACGAAGATTAAGTTATATTTTTCTTAAAAAAATCATTAGGTTCACATGAATTAATTATCATTTCATGCATGTATAGTAAATTTGTGAATGGAGTAAGCTCTAAAACATATTAATTATTATCTTCAATTTTTAATCATTGAATTTTATATGAAATCAACATTGTTAATAAATTAATTTTATCTATAACTATTTTTTTTTGACAATGACTTTTTCTTGGAATGAGGTCTCTTCTACCTAATTTTGAAATTTATACTTATTAGGGTGAGTCATTGTTCATGCTTTAATTTAATTTCTTGTAGGTTTTATTCCATTAATTAAAGATCTTAATTTTATGTTGATAATTTAGTATTTTCTAATAATAAATTAGATAATTAATGTTTGCGACATACCGAATTTTCAAAATGTGATCGGTAAGAGAATGAGGTTAACCCCATTTCCCTCAATCTTGACTTATATTTATAACCAATGATTTCATACTAATAACCTATGACTTACAGATTATATATATATATAGCACTGCACACATATTATAAAATACTAACTATTAGATATCATAACCATATTACATTCACGTATACTCCTTTAAATATATTCACATGTTTACACATCGCCAAAATTTAAAATATTTATATACCGAGCTATAATACTCAAAATGTTCGACCATGCATAATTGAACCTCGCCCTAGTGACTACACTTCGATATTCGACTTTATTCAACTGCCTTTTAAAAATATATTGAAATCTAAATTAGCCTGCAAAACTGTGAGAGGATAAATTTCAAGAGAGACTTAATGAGTGAGCAATAATAAATGATATAAATGGGGAAAAAATTGAAATTAATCTAATTATTGAAAATACAACAATGAAAATTTTGAACATATGCTAAACTTAAAATTCAAAAATTTAGTAACATACTTAAAACCCTTCTCAAAGTATGATTTTCTTTCATTTTATATGTACACAATATATTTATATATACACTTCAATTCTATAATCACAGTATCAACCTATATGCAACATACACACACATGTCCACTAATATTTCTCATTTACAATTAATTCACACTCAGTCATACTCATTTTAATCCAACACCTATTACACTCATTTATTTCAACATACACATTCATTCTCATTTACTCAGTACACATGCAACATACACATACATGTCAACCAATACTTCTTATTTACAATCAATCCATACTCATTCATACTCATTTTAAATCAATCATTGCATTCAATACACATACATACGATCACAAAGCATTGTCTTAGCCAAATATCAATTAGATATTCATATTCAAATATATACAATAACATCATTTCATTACTCATAAATTTTAATCTTTTTGGGCCCTAATTTATTATAATTGTTAGGATTTTACTTTTATTCAATGTATCTTTTTATATTATTTTTATATTATATCTCATCATATCATATCATATCTTGGGACAAAAAGTAACCTCACTAGGCTATGCTCAATATCATATCTTACACTAATTAGGCCACTTCTCAATAGGTGATCTGCATTACCCAATCGACACTCATAATATTATTTCACACCAATTAAGCCACCTCTCAATAGGTGATTTGCATTATCCAGTTGACATACACAATATTATCTCACATCAATCAGACCACCTCTTAATGGGTAATTTATATTACCCAATTGACACACACAATATTATTTTACATCAACTGAGTCACCTCTCAATAGGTGATTGTCATACCTGATTGGCATACACAATATATCAATTAAACTCATCTCTCAATAGATGATTATCACATTACCTAACTAATACATATAATATATCTTTCATCAATTAGTCATTCTCATATAATACCATCAAGTAATTCCACCTCTTAATAAGTAATTATTCTTATCTACCTGATAATATGACACTATACAATATAAAAACTAAATTATGTTATCTCATCATCTTTCTTATCAATATCAATTAATAGTATTATTCTCATTCTCATTGTATCGTATCTCACTTCATCTCATTTCAATCAATAATATTTTCATCGTACATATTCATATCAAATTGCAAGCACTATTATATTCATACATATTCACATTTCAAGCATCACAATACAATTCATATCAAAGTTATAATTCATATTAAATTACAAGCACTATCACACTCATACACATTCACATCTCGAATATCACAATTCATAACAATCCAATAATCTCATAATAGTGAATATTCTTACTCGGTCAAACTAAGTTTTACAATAATATTCATAAATAGTATATCTTAGTCACTTACTTTTGTAACACATTCAAATAGTATAATTATATCACCATTATAAAGAATATAACAAAGAATAAATAATCGTAGATTATTTATTACTTATTTACTTACTTATAAACATATTACAACCTTCTCAATCTTGTATATATATGTATTTGTTTAGGCATAACTTTTAAATTTATAAATAAAATATAATTACTCATACACACATTCATAATATCTCATATATTCAAACATATCTTTTTTACACACAAGAAAAATATATAAAATTCTTCTAATAGTATAACATATTTTGTTTTATATTAAATCACATAAACATTCAAAAATACTAAAATCAATTAAAATCTCACTCGTAGTTAATTTTAAACAATAATTATAAAATTATTTTTTATTTAATAAAATAAAAAGCTTTTATAAAATATTTTATAAAAGTAAAATGGCAAGGATCCTCTCACAATTATCTTAAAATAATAATTATAAAACTATTTTTTATTTTGTTCAATAATAAATTTTTATAAAATAATTTAAAATAAATAAAATATAAAAACAAGCCCACTCACAGAACTTCTTTAATAATGTTGGATCTGATTTGGTTAATGCAAACTGAGTGGCTAATCTCTCAGAGTATCTATAAATGATATTATTAAATATCGTTAGAATGCTTGAAATACTAATATTTACAAATCAACGTAAATGAATATTAAATGTGCCCACAAATATCTCAAATAGAAGTTTATATAACTAACATTATTCAAGATTTGACGAAACTTGATTCAGATTAAGCAAACATAAGTTATAACATAAAAAGTCTAGTCTAATTTTAATGACAGGCTGCACAAAATAGCCATATTATCAAATTTTTTAGGAACTCATTCGAATATATGTGAAACTAAATTTTGGATATGTTATACTCATATATGTCTAGTTTTTATAGCCTTTTATGATGCCTTAATTAGAATTCTAAAACTCAACTTATACTCATATGAACATATACTGCGCAGGTGATGTCTAATTTAAAAAAAAAGAGTGATTCAAGATAATTACTTGATCCAAGAGTCACAATAAAATCATAAAAAAAGTCTTAATACATCAAAAGAAACTTTTAATCTTCCAATTATGCTTAAAATTATAAAATTCATAGTTATTATTCATCATCTCATTTCTTAAGATCTTAGGGTTTTAACTATACCCATGCTTCAATCAACTTAAATCTCATGACATATAAGTCTATCAGTATCTTAAATGTGATTTTATGGCATATATAACCTTAAATCATTAAGAAATCTAAATATCCAAATTTAGTTTCATGAACCCTAAGTAAAGCAAAGAAATAAATATGAGATCTTACCTTAATCAAGTTTTATATTACACTTCTGAGATTAATTTGATAATTTAAAAACTAATTGTGAAGAAAGCTAGAAAGAGAGATTCTAGTTCTTGAGAATGGTTGAGAGAATAGTGGATGCGAGAGATTTTATAAAAGATCTTGATGTATATCCATAGCTAAGCATGAAATGATAAAAATATCCTAAAAAATTTCATTAACTTTTGCTTCTAGAGCTCTCTATTATGACGTTCTTTTTTTCATAAATTTAGGGCTTTATTAGTGGATGATTCAGATTAAGTAATAAACACAAAAGTTGTGTATTTTGGTCTTATCTTTCCAATTGCTCTAGAATTATCTAATTTAGATTTTTTAAGATAAAGTTATGGTCTAAAAATTAGATAGTGCACAAAAAACTACTATCCACAACATTAGCTTTGAAAATCTATTATTTTGAATTAAAAAATGACTTAATTAATAAAAGTGGTCAACATACAAATTTTATCTTATTGTCTAGTCTTTCTAACAGATTAAAAATCATTTAAATTGGGGTTTTCTAGCACCCAATATGGCTAAAATATTACAAGTACTTTGATGCGCAAATGATGCCTCGGAGAAACTTTTTCTCAAACTCAATTAATCTTATCCAAATTTTTTGAAAATACTTGTTAATCCTCAATACTAATTAATTTAACCAATATCAACACCCAAATATATGTACTCAAAAATAATAAAAATGCTCTTGATAATAAAATGACCATAATATCTCTGAGCTAAGATGCAGAGCGCGCTACATTCTCCCCTCCTTATAAAAGATTTTTCCTCGAATTATGACTTATACTATAAAATGAATTGAAACAATAAGAAAATTAAAATCTTATAGAATCCTTGTATTCTCATACAATCTTTACTGCATATTAACTTTTTGCCAAGAACTTATTCTTTTTTTGCTTTCTCTTAATTCGAAATCATAAAACCTCATATCCTTTACCTCTATTTCTTCACTTATGTTGGTCTGATTATTTTAATACATTTGTAATTTTTTTCTTTTTCCAAAATTACATATGTATTAAAATAATCAAGCCAACATATGTAAAGAAATAGTCTTTTGTTTGTCAATTATTATAATATTTTTTTAATTGTTATTAACAATGCTTTTAATTTTACATAAAGATTTTATCAATCCATTCTTAGTGTTTGATGAAATATAAGTTGTGTTATTTGAATGAAATGGAAGAAAAAATTAAACAATTAATGCAATGATAAATGTTGCTGAAATTTTAATATTTTCGTAATAATGGAATTTATTTAACACCTTGGACGGCCTATTCTATCAAATTTGAAGTAATGAGATATTGTACTGCATGAAGTAGACACTAGACAAGCAATATAATTAAATAGTATGGCCTTGACCTATACTCTTCGACTTACAAGTTACATCTATTGGAGAAGATTCAATCACGATTTACTATAAGAAAAATAATTGTTTATAAGAATTGGAGAGTTTTGAATAGGTTTCTCGACGCTTTGATGGATCCATATGACATGATAATTTATTTTATTTTATATTATATTTTATGTTAAGAACAACATATTGTTTTAAAAATCTATTAATAAAAAGTTTTAAATTGGTAAAAAAAAAATATAGATATGAATTTCACTCATATTATAAATTGAATATCTTATCTATAAAATAATAGATTGATTAATTCTAACATACTTAATTTATTGTAATTATCAATGTACAATTATTTGAGTCAATTATTTCAACTAAAACCTACAGACAAAGTCAAGAATAAATAAACGGCATGCGTTTCAAATTTGTTTACATCATTAACTTAACTATCACACATTAATATAGCGACTTATCTCTAGGCTCTAGCTATTAAGGTCAAGATGTTCATTAAATAGGTTTAGAAAGAGATGTAACAAGTCATCCATTTTAAAATTTGGTGAAAAAGTAACAAATTAGATTAAAGTAAGTACAAAGATTAAATAAATATATAATTTAACGGGATTGCCAACAAAGTAAAACACTTGGGACGGCTGTAGCACTTAATTTAATTGAAATTAGTCAATAACATGGTTGGTTTACTTAGAAGAGAAGCCTAAATTATTAAACTATAGACATCTAGGTTTGAAATTTAGAACTTCTTGGGTTTTAAGAGAGTTAAGTAGATGCAACTGTCATGGACATCGATGCTAATTAGCATAAGGAAATCCTTGGTAATATTTGTCGTGCATTTATTTGTTGGAAGCCATTTGGATGGGGATTTTAATGATGAAATATTATAATTTTTTTAAATTATTATTAAAATCAATAATCATAGTACGTTTGGAGTCAATATTTTATTTATTGTACGATTTATATTTTTATAAGGTTGAAATGTTGTGCTTATGTTAGACATGAGTTGTGGAAAGCAGTGTATTAAGAAGATTCTGTACGACGTTTTGATTCCAATAAAATGACACGAGAAAATAAAATCAGAAGAGAATTTCGGCGAGGGACTAGGGCCCGTGATAACATGAAATCCATAGGCCCAAATTGACGTCTAAACAGAAAAAAAAACAACACTCAGGCCCAAAATCCATTAAGGTCAGAGACGCCATATTAGCACACACAAACGACATGACAAAAACTTCATGACATTTATCAGAGCCAGGTTTCGATCCTGGGACCTGTGGGTTATGGGCCCACCACGCTTCCGCTGCGCCACTCTGATTATTTGTTCACTGTTACGCACAACTTTTTCTATATTCAATTTACATGCATTTTGGGAATCTTCCATAGGCCAGCCCGCCATTTCATTTCTGGCAACGCTCCGCGTGTCTGAAATCTCTAGGACCTGCTCGACCAGACCCTCAGACCAAATAAACACTGAAATATACATAGCATTTAAACTGTACAGTATTCTCGCTGCGAGTAGCGCCCACAGAAAATCATACCAATATTGTAGATTTTGTTGTGACAGTACGTCTCAACCCATGAACGGTGGTTTTCACAGTCATTTTCTATCAGTTAATGAATTTTTATCGATTGTTGTAGATTTTATTATGATAGCACGTGTCACCTCATGAATGATGGTTTTCACAGTATTGGTTATAAATTCATAAATTTTGTTCGTGCGTTATTTTTTTTGTTAGTTTATATCATCATTTTATATAAGTCTTATAAATATTATTTATATGTTATTTATTTTTTATTATTATATTTTAACACTAATATAAATATAATTAATTATACGAAAGGTGAAAATTATTATATATATATAATTCTTAGTAATGAGTTAAAATAATTATAAAATTATAATTAATTTTAACGTTGAAATTAAATTGTGATGGTAAATATTAATTAAGCCTCTCTTAATTAATATTAATTAAGTTTATTATTATTTTTATTTATATTTAACTTGATATTTATAATACGTTATTAGCACGATTTTAATATATAAAATATTTTATTTATATTTTTAATTTAATATTTTTATAATATATTGTATTTATTTTTTTTAATTATATTGTTTCTATATTATGCAATTATCCTTATATGTGTGCTCTATAATTGCCATCAAAATAAAATTTTCACTTTATAAAATAAAAATGGCATGCATTATTTATTAGATAATAAGAGAGGTAATTAAAACCTAAAATTCGAAAATTAACTCATCAAGCCAAGTCTTGAATAATAATAAAAATTTTATATAAGTCCGAAGTCTTCAATATATGTACTATTATGCTTATTATTATTTATTATTATTTCTATTTTTTTATTATATATCAACCCTGAAGTTTTGATGTAATTAATCAGTACATAAAATTTTAAAAATAAATTAAAACATAAAATTTGAATCTGAAATTTTAAATACATCAAAATATTAGAATCTAAAATTTTGTATAACCATTAAACTAAAACCTAGAGTTTTAAATCTATGAAGGATAATAAACGTGAACCTAAAGTTTCAACTGTTTGCATAAATTTTATTATATTTTTCGTGTGATAGATATTTAATTTTTACATTACTAATTTTTCTTATAGCTAAATTGAAATGATAAATCTTTAAAATATAAAAATTTTTGCTCTTAATGTTACTGAAAGTAATTATCTTTCTTAAATTTTAGATATGAAAATCCATTTATTAGCCCTTAAATTAAAATATACTATCAAAAAAAAATTGATCATCCTTGTAGAATTTGATCAAAAGCTATAATTTTTTTATGTGATCATTTATATGAGAGGTTAAAGGCTCAATATCTCATTTTTGAGAATTTACTGACTGTATAAAAAAATTTATAAAAGAGATTTGATCACAAAAAAAAATATTTTCTATCTAAAATAAAATATGGGTGAATGAACTTGAGATTACAAAATTACAAAAGTGTTATTGATTATAATTTTATCTTATTTTATATTGTCTTACAACTGAAATTATATAGTAAAGAAGTATTTAAACAAAGTATCTTAAAAAAAACATTTTCCATATTTCATACAAGTAATATAATTTTACAGCAATAATATGGAGAATGTAAGTTTTAAAAGTATTCTCAACTTATCTTTTATCTTTTACTTGCTGAATAAAATAATAAACTTTTGTTAAAAAATCATAAAAAATATCTAATTAGATCTATGCCATTTCCAAAATTAAATATAAATATCACTAATAATTATGGACGGGATAAAGATTTTAAAAAGGCGTATAGTTATTGCCCCTGTGGTGGTTGTCAATTCTTAGGATAGCGAAATAGTAAAAATAAACATAACCACCAGAAGCAAGATATTTATGAAAGGCCATAATTTAATAATAAATTCAAAAAATTTTCTGATAAGCCATGTAGAAGATACGGAGAAAAAAGACATTGGTCACGAATATGTAAGGCACCAAAAAAGGATAAAGAAGAGAAAGTGGAGACAAATTTTATTAATGATTTAGATCTTGCAAATCTTACTCATCTTGATGTCTCTTACTTTTTTGCAAATAAAGATAAAAATATTGAATATTTAATCTGCGATGATAATGTTTACACTAATTAAAGTTAGTTAAATTTACTATTTTTGTTGTTGTTGTATTCTTCTAATTTGGTACTTTTGTAATCATATGATATATATCTTTTTGTCTAATATGAATATTTCATGTTTAATAAATAAAATTGAGTTTTAATAGATTATCTCTCTTAAAAAAAGTGGAGATATATGCCAAATAGACAATATATTTTTTCATACTATCTTATGGATAGAAAATATTTCTTAGAATTGATAAGTATCAAATTAAAGATCAATACCATATCAGATTTTGCAAATATGATTGAAGGCTTTAATAGAACTATATTCTTATTAGCAAGTGAAATCAAATTATGCATTCAAAATGCTTTATGTTCACATAGATCCGAAAAAAATTTGCATAGTTTTAAAAATATCCACGAAAATAGATATCATCTTAAGACTTTAAATAAGAATAATATAAATTATCTTTGTATTACTTCTGATATCTCAAGTAAGAAATACATATTAAAAAAGATTTCAACTTTTACATCTAGATTATATTATATAATTTTAATTTTAATTAAAAATTATGTAATAATGAACTAAAAGTTTAATAATTCAAAATTATTTATGTTATAACTATGAGTGTGTGATCGTATGCAAATCATAAAAAGTAGAGAAAATAGTAAGCACAGCAGGGTATTAGTAATACATACATTCATTTTCTATAAATTAAATAAATTTAATTTTACAATCATTAACTTTTAGTGATTAATTGATGAAAAAATAATACCAATTTTCTTGTATTTTTGAGAAATTAAATGCCTTTAATTTTTTTACTTTTGGCCACTATAAGAAAAGGAAACAGAGAGCTTGAAGAAGGAGAAGCTGAGGAAGCTAAAAAAAAAAAAAGACGAAGCAGAAATGTTCT
>JAWDEX010000022.1:3617998-3628283 GCA_035221805.1 Trichilia hirta
ATATAATGTAGAATCGAAATAATATAATTATTAATAATGTATTTTTTTATTTAGTGGTTACTAAAATTATAAAAAATAATTATGAACCTAAAACTATTGATAAATGTAGACAAATGCATGATTAGCTTCAATTAAAAAAAATTATTCAAACAAAATTAATTTTCTTTGTCAAACATAAAGTATTTGGACCATTAGTCAAGACACCCTAAAATATCAAACTTATTATATATAAATGGGTATTTTTACAAAAATATAATAAAAATAATGAAGTCATAAAATATAAAGTATAACTCATTGCTCAAGGTTTCTCTCAGATATTTAAAATTAATTTTAATAAAATATATTCTCCTATAATAAATATCATTACGTTTTAATTTTTAATTAGTTTGGTAATTTCTAAAAAACTTGATATGCGTCTTATGAATGTAGTTACTGCTTATTTATATGGGTCATATGATACAAATATTTATATAAAAATTCTTGAAGGATTCAACATGACTAAAATATGTAAATCAAAGTATTGTAGTTTGTACTCAATCAAATTATAACAATTTTTATACGAATTAAAATAGTCTAGATGCATGTAGTATAATTGCTTCAACGAATATTTGATTAAAAAAGTAATATTAATAATCCTATATGCCTATACATATTTATAAATAAATCAACATATGAATTTGCTATTATAGCAGTATATATCAATGATATGAATATAATTGAAACTCCTAAAAAAGTTTTAAAAGTTACAAAATACTTAAAAATAGTATTTAAAATCAAAGATTTGAAAAAAATTAAGTATTGTCTTGATTTGTAGATTAAGTATAAATCTAACAAAATATGTGTACACTAATATATATATATATAAATCATTTTAAAATGTTTTAATATGGACAAATCTCATCTACTGAGTATCCTAGTGATTATTCATTTTCTTGATTCTAAAAGGAATCCATTTCATTCTAAAAAAGATAATGAAAAGATACTTGGTCCAAAAGTACTATATCTTAAAACCATTAGTACCTTATTATATCTAATATAATGTACTAGACTAAAAGTAGCATTTGCTATGAATTTACTGGCCTAACTTAGTTTTGAATATACTCGAAGCCATTGGAATGGCATCAAAAATGTTTTATGTTATCTTCGTAGAGCGACAAGTTTGAGATTATTTTATTCTAATGAACTACCATAAAATTTAGGCTTAGTTAGTCATATAGACATTAGTTATCTTTCTGATTCTTATAAAATCAGATTATAAATGGGACATGTATTCACTTATAATAATACAACAATGTCATAGTGATCCACGAAGTAAACTTTTGTTGCTACCTCTTCTAATCATGTTAAGATTCTTATTTTATATAAAGTAAGTCATGAGTGCATATAGTTTTGTTCTATTAGTCAACATATTTAGAGCACATACAACTTATTTTTTACTTTAGAGAATCTAACAATAATTTACAAAGATAATGCTGCTTATATTATTTAAGTTAAAGGAGATTACATCAAAAGCTATAAAGCCAAATATATTTTGCTCAAATTTTTTTATACTCATAAGTTTCAGTAAAAAAACCAAATTAATGTTAAACAAATTCACTACTTTAAAATATTATTAATTTTTTCACCAAAACTCTATTTACATAAACTTTTAAAAAGTTATTATATAATATTGGAATGTATCGTCTTCATAAGTTAAATACTTAATAATATTTTGAGGGGGAGAATTTTATCAAAAGGACTTAAATATACTGTACTCTTTTTCTTTTTAACTAAATTTTTGTCTTACTAAATTTTACTGATAAAATTTTTAACGAAATAAGATTTAACACATATTGAATTGATTAAAAGTCATGAAATTTAAGAGGGAGTGTTGTGATACCATGTGTCAACCCATAAATGGTGGCTTCCATCACCTTTTCCTATTGACCTATGAATTTTTACCATTCGTTAGCTTTCAATTAGCCTATACCACCATTTTATGCGAGTCTTACAAATGTCATTTATGTGTTATTCATTTATTATTGTATCTTGTCACTAGCACAAATATAATAGATTGTCTGAAAAGTGCAAATTGCTATATACATACCCCCTTACATTGAATTAAAATAATTGTAAAATTATAATTAATTTTAACGTTAGAATTAAATTGTAGTGATAAATATTAATTAAACTCTATATTAATTAATATTAATGAAGTCTCTCATCTTTTTATATTTATATTTGAACTAATATTTATAACATATTTTAATTTCTTCAATTTAACGAGTCATGTGTCTTATCTTTTATTAAAAGATTATTTTTTAAATGAAAAAAAATAAAGTTTTTTGTAGTAAAAAAGAATTCACGTTTGAAGAAATAAAAAGAAAAAGAAAAAGAAATTTTTGTAATAATTTTTTTCACGAGATTACTCTTTGAAAGAAAATAATTTTTATTATCATTAAAAATAATATGTTAATATTTTATAAAATTAGATAAATTTATCTAATGTAACATCTGGTTTCATGCCATCTATTGCATATATAATTGCGTAATATATATGAAAAAAATATACAAGCAGTTCATGATCCAATTTTTGATGTCTTCAATTACTAAAGAATATTGTTGTTGGATAATAATATGAATTTACATTTTCTAATGCAAATTTATCTACACATTCCCCTCTGCCCTTATTTACGGGTAAACTGTGATTGGTTAAAATTTCGATGATAGATCACGAGCAATGGTCAACCGACACAGGAGATCAGAACCCAGCTGCCCACATGCGACCACGACCTCTACGACGCGACCCAAATCTATTCCAAAATCCCACGTAATCATCCGAAAATCGTTTCCAAATTTTAACAAATTCCCAAATAATTCAATTTCAATTTGACCCCATAAAAAATACAAATAAAAAAAAAATTAAAAAAGAAATTTATCTCAAGAAAAAAAATGAAGGAGTTAATCCTACACCAACTTCGTTCTTGTTTCGTAAGCAAACAGTGTTCCTCACTTCCACTCTCACTCTCTCGTCAGGATTTCCCAAGCGTTTCTCTCCGAAATTTCATTTTTCATATATGATTGGGTTGAAACAGAGGAAAATTTTCTGATTCTTCTTCATTTGAGTTCGCTGCTACTACGTACCAATCAGAGACAAAACGGTTGCGTTTTCATTCTAGTTTCAGTTTCCTTCCTTTAAACGACATTTGTAACTTAAATTTTTCTCTTTTGGACCAATTTGACTTTTAAAATAGTGGTGTGATTTGAATTTTATTGGATCAGACGACAATGCAGACGTCCACGTATGCGGTCAAAGGTAGCGCATGTTTTGAGGCTCGAAACCGGAGGAGAAGTTTTGCTGAATTGAAGAGCAAAAGGGTAGCTTTGAATTGTCTACATAGTAGTAGTATTTCCGTGAGAGATAGGATCACTTGCAGAGGATTGAGTATCGACGCTGATGCGATGGGCATGAAGCTCACGCGTGCGGCATATGACGTTGGAAGTCTATTTCGATCGACGGCTAAGCCACGATCAATCAAAGCTCAAGCCTCCTCCGGTTCGTTTTCCGTTGGATCGTTAATTTCACTTGATTATTATGGTTTTACTTTTATTTCAGAGTTTGTTATCCATATATCTGAAACTGAAGTGATTGCATGTTGAATTTTTTAGTCCTGTCTGGCATTAACTAAAGATGTGAGTATTCATATTCATTCGAATCGGTGTTTGGTATTAGTGTTGTTTTTAATTTTTTGATTTTTTTTTTCTTTTTTGTATGATTAGTCTGAGCGAATTTTACGTGGTGCGAGGAATATTATGGTGCTGCAATTTATGCATATGTAGCCGTCGGCCAATTTAGTTCAGCTTCCAAAATTAAGCTGAATCATAACAGTGCCTCTGATATGTTGTTATGGAACTGCGTTATGGTGCTAATTTTCCATTTTGGTGTGTCAACATTGCGTACTTCTGGCTTGAAATTTTTTCAAATTGATTTATTGTAATGGTTGAAAGTGCCCCTTACTTTGAAGTAGTTGTAATACTTAGCAATGGAGCATAGAGGTATTTTGCTTTTCTCTTTTAATTTCCATATTTTGATGGGTAGCCTATGAAATTGAAATACAGCTGGAGACGTTGAAGATGCTACTCCTTTCAAGCCTGGAGAGAAATCATCTGGAGTAGTCTTACCTTTTGTTGGTGTTGCTTGTCTGGGAGCTATTTTGTTTGGTTACCATCTGGGGTATGTCTCTTTTTAATTCATGATAACGCCGCCTTTCTTTCATTTCAGAGTTTTTAATTCAATAATTCTCATATCCTCGCACTACCACGTGTACAACACTGCTTTGCACATCATAAAATTTAGCTGTGGAATGGTCATGAAAGGATGAACAGTCATGCCCTAAATCATTTAGCTCATTAAAGAAGAAGGTTTACTGTAGTGATTTACTCTTCTCGGCTTGCTTCAGGGTTGTAAATGGTGCTCTAGAATACCTTGCGAAGGACCTTGGGATCGCTGAGAACACTGCCATGCAAGGTTAGTGCAGTAAATTTGTTAACTAGATATCTGAACAAAAAATTATTGTGATGAATATCATCACCACTCTCTCTAACTTTCTGATTATCTTAATCTCAATAAAACATTATTTGTTGCTGTAATCGAACTCTGAATTGCTATGTAGAAGCTTGTAAATCATGGATGTTGTCTCTTATTTTTATTTGAGGAGGTGTTCAAATTATAGTGTTTTTCAAGTTTTTATGGCTGACTAAAACCAAATAATTAGCTAGCTTATAACAATTTGAGTAGGATGGATTGTCAGCACCCTACTTGCTGGTGCCACTCTTGGTTCTTTTACTGGAGGAGCATTGGCTGACGTGTTTGGAAGAACGAAAACTTTTCTGTTAGATGCAATCCCCCTTGCAGTTGGAGCATTTTTATGGTGTGTCCTTTGCTAATGATTCATTTAGTATTAGATTTTGATCTCCATTATATTCTACAGAAACTAATACCTGTAATTCTCTCTACTGTTTTAAGTGCTACAGCCCAGAGTGTGCAGACTATGATAATTGGTCGTTTACTTGCTGGTATTGGAATTGGCATCTCATCTGCCATTGTACCGCTTTATATATCTGAGGTAGTGCACTTATAATTTTATGTGAACATATCATCTGCCTTTTTACTATGCATACCTTTTTTTAATCCTTTCTGAAGCATTGGGACCGAATGCTTTTTTCAATTGGTTAGATCTCACCTACTGAAATTCGTGGTGCTCTTGGATCTGTGAACCAACTTTTTATATGTATCGGGATTCTTGCAGCACTGGTGGCTGGACTACCTTTAGCTGGAAACCCTATATGGTAATCATACTTTTATTCTTTTCATTCTTTTGGTCTTTATTTTCCATATTGAATCTGATAAGAGGAGCATTTTTAATGAAACGGCATGCTGTGTTTGGTGATATTGATGAGTTTTGTTAGTACTTTGTTAAAGATTCAGTTATCATTGTCCTCGTATAATTGTATTGCTATGTTTAGTTATTACTCTTTCTTATGCTTGTTCATGTAGGTGCATTCTTTCAAGCACTTTGTTTATCTCGTTCTCTTCTCCCCATATATTATTTTTAGGTGGAGGACAATGTTTGGCATTACCGCTGTGCCTTCTATCCTATTGGCGCTAGGAATGGCATTTTCTCCAGAAAGCCCGCGGTGGCTTTTTCAGGTTTTCTTGTGGAATTATTCAGTGGCATTTAACTGTCATTTTTGGACAACATACAGATGTGTTTTTCCTCAGCTGTAAATATTTATCCACTCAACGCATTTAATTTGCAGCAAGGAAAGATTTCTGAAGCTGAAAAATCAATTAAAACTCTTTATGGGAAAGAAAGAGTTGCTGAAGTTATGCATGATCTAACAACAGCGAGTCAAGGTTCTGCAGAGCCAGAGGCGGGATGGTTTGATTTATTTAGTAGTCGCTACTGGAAAGGTATATATCAAACTCACTGAAACAAGCTTCCATCAAATATGGATCTTCTTCAGTATAGCTGGACTTGGGTTGTCTGTTATGCTGTAACAGCCACCGTACAATGTGTCAAAAGATCATTGAAGTTTAATCGTTTCACAGAATCCTGTGTCCTAAATTCCTCTTGGAGGAATAGTTGAATTTGATTGCCTATATTCTCTGAAGAGACTCATAATTGCATCCTTTTTTCGTTAGTCAGAGCATGTTGCCACTGAATCGACCTCATAAAGGCCATTTTACATCTGACATCTGGTGTTTTTGAATTTACCTAGGTAGTCTCTGTAACATCATTGACATTTATTGCTGCTCGATTTGCCTCAATTATCTTACAGTGACCTCCATCACTTACCTCTGGATCTATCTCATGGTCAATGGGGAGATGAACTAAAAGCTTCTTTTGATCTAATAAGAGGTTTATCAAACTTCTGCCCACCCTGCCCTTTTAAGTAATTATGGATTAAGTGATTATGGGTATGAAAAGGTTGAGCCTGTTAGTGGTTTTAATGAGTAAAACTAGTGGGACATGGTGCTTTTAGAGGTAGATAATCCTAGAAACATTCTTAACTGATAATTTCATATTCATCTATTCCCAACTTCACTTAGTCCTATTATATCATGCTTGTGGTGACTGATGCTTTCTGTTGTACATGGTATCATTATTTCGTTGTCCTACTTCTCTATCTTCTCTTCCTAACATACATGTCTTGCTGTAGTTGTGAGTGTTGGTGCAGCACTTTTCTTGTTCCAACAGTTGGCTGGGATAAATGCTGTGGTATATTATTCTACTTCTGTGTTTCGTAGTGCTGGAATTGCATCTGATGTTGCAGCAAGTGCTCTTGTTGGGGCAGCAAATGTCTTTGGTAAGTGGTTTCTTGCTCTTCATTTTGATGCTAAGAAAATTTTATTTTCACACTTTGCACGAAATACTTGGGATGGCTCTCTTGTGATCATGCAGGAACTGCTGTTGCATCCTCTTTGATGGACAGACAAGGGAGGAAAAGTCTTCTAATCACCAGCTTTGCTGGAATGGTAGGTTTATTTAGTGTATTTGATTGTTTTTCAGTCAAGGAAGATGAACATGAAGTTTCCTGATAAGTCATACTGTAAACTTTGAATACACTTTAGGCAGGGCTCTTCTAGTTCTTAAGTGCACAAGGAGATTTTTTCTATTTGCCTTCATGGTATAGGAGTGTCTTTTCCGGATTCATAAGCACCTATGGAAATTTGTTGGTTCACTACCAATCCTGAATTATTAATGTCTTCAAATAGATAAATTAAACAATAAAAAAGAGAAAGAAATCATAAGACATTAAGCCATCTGCTGAAGGATTTATTTTAATGACGTTTCAGTGTGCTGAAGGATTTATTTTAATGAGGCTTCAGTGATCTGAGCTTACTTTCTCCATTATGCATATTGCGTATTAAATACTTATAAAAGTTTTGCTCTATGAATAAACTTTCAAGATTGGCTATATCTTTCCTGTTATGCTTTTATATTAGTTTACTGAATCTGTGCATTTGCTTTTTGTTGGGGAAGTAAAGTTTTCTTTTTTCACTTTGAAGTAAGGCTATGTAGCTGCTTGAATGTTTATCCTCTGAAATGTTTGTAGAATAACTCTAACTTGCACAAGGATGTTACGAAATAAGCCTTCATTTTTTCTCTTACTATCCTTTCTGTAATATTAACTAATGCAGGATAGATGATCTTATGTGCAAAATATTCCAACGCTGCCATTACTATGCTTCATGCCGGAATTGAAATTCATGATTTTAATAGTAGTATACCAGAGCAGTATTGGTCTTGTGATTCACCATTGCAAACGGATACTACACATATTCTGTGATGATACTATAACAAATTTTGTAGTTTGTTTTCTATTGGTTTGCATGGCACAAAATGTGGTCAAAATAAGAGAGTATATGATGTCTACCAGGCTTTATTTTGTCTTTTGTTACAAGCAAAAAAACATGCTGTGTCCATTCTTTGGTCAATTATGTGATAAGTTATTCCATTTATTTTTGTGCTATAGGCCGCTTCAATGTTGCTGCTTTCCTTGTCCTTCACATGGAAAGTCCTGGCACCATATTCTGGCACCATTGCTGTTCTTGGGACTGTTCTGTAAGTCAGCAGTTTCTACTGACTCTTTCTTTTCCCTTTCGCCTTTTTCCCTTTTGTTCTTTGCTGGAAGCTAGTTATTTATTTTTTTAGATTAAAATATACTTCTTGATTTTTCTCTCTGTTTTTTCCTTTTTTTTTTGTGAAACGGAAAATTAGATTAATCTAATTCTTGATCTGTTCTCTCCCTCGTGTGCTCTTGGTCCATGAAATCTAAATATGGCTTTCTTCTGTTGACACAGCTACGTATTGTCCTTCTCACTTGGTGCCGGTCCTGTTCCTGCTCTTCTCCTACCAGAGATCTTTGCCTCAAGAATCAGAGCAAAAGCAGTTGCTTTGTCATTGGGAATGCATTGGGTAAGTTACAATGGAGGAGCTGGTGAAATATGCGGTGTGGTGCTATTAAGAATAAAATCAACTTAATATTTTGAGTGATACATTATCCTGGAATAAACTTTTCTGAATGTATCTATTTTAACCTTGCATGGCAACGGCAAAACTAAAATTTAAAGATAGTTGACTGAAATTAATAGATTTTGATTGTAGACTTTATTATCACTTCTTGTCTAATGGCTTCCTATAATTGACTTTCATATATATGTCCACATGTTACATGTATACCCTTAACATCTATTTGGATTGGGGTATACCTAATAGTTGATATATGGATCATAATCTGCTTTCTTGTATGCTGGAAAATTCAAACAAGAAAATGTTGGTCATGAAATTTTGTTCACGCATCATTCAGGTCGTGTTAATTTTCATATAGTATTTCATTTATCTGATGCATCTCTTTACTAATGAACTTGGTTCTTTGCGATGACAGATCTCCAACTTTGTTATTGGACTGTGCTTCTTGAGCGTCGTAAATAAGTTTGGTATCAGCACAGTGTATCTGGGATTTGCATTTGTCTGTCTCCTAGCTGTCTTGTACATAGCTGGTAAAGTCGTGGAAACAAAGGGGCGATCATTGGAGGAAATAGAGCGCGCTCTGAATCCAGCAATCTGATTCTGATAATTTTAGTAGTAAATGTTGCAATAATCTCACTGCAGCTTGTGGACGCTAACATTGGATGAGCGATTTTTTTCTTTTGTAGATTTCCTTTATTCTACCTAGACTCAGGTTCTGGACGGCCTTGTTTGTTGATTCCCATCTTACTCTATTCTGCATAAATGTTCAGAATCAGACACAATCAGCTTTTGTTAAATATGTGTTTGTAAGAAATTGGCCACAAGTAGTATTTACAAAATTGTCATTGCAGCCATTTGATGTATGCATGAAGCTGGGATTTTGGTTCCTTATTTGTTAATCGATGACTGAAACTGAATCCCGGACTGTTTGTTTACAAGGGTACCTTCCATTTATCTCTCAGTACGAATTGCATTCCTAACAATTGTTTGCAGAGTAAAAAGGTCCAAGACCAAAGATATTCAGCGGTTCCCTTCATAGAAATCTTTTTTAAGTTATTGAACACACTAGTATGATTCGTAAAATATCATTACAGGCCAACCAAGTAACCCCAAAAAATGAGATTACAAAACTACTAGGCATTTTCTCATGTTGCAAAATGCGCATTAGCAAATATTTACAAATTTTTTTCATATCAGGTGAAATTTACTTATTCACCTATACCATTTTTAAAATAAGGCTAACGACAAATTGTTATGCACTGCTAAGCATGCTGCCACTAATGACAAATTGTTGTGCACTGCTACGAATGCTGCTACCAATGAAAAATTGTTGTGCACTGCTACACATGCTGCTACAAACACCACATCAAATCCTTCTCCAATTAATTTCAACAACAAATTAACTAGAATCATCAGTTACAAAGGACCTTTTCATTTTTTTTCTTTTTTTTACGAGGAAACTCCTATACTCAGCCATCACTGCAGCGGCCGGCCATACACGTGCCAAACACTCACCTCTTTAAGGTACGTATCCGCAGATCACACAGCACCTGTCCTGAATCAATTAAGATCATGTACAGGAACTATACTGCAGTGGTACCAAATACAAGATAAAACCCTAACTGTACCAGACTCTTACATCTGAATGTATTCCAAGAAGTTCGAACCCAGGACCAGCACAAATGCCCTCCCAGGATAGAACCACTCGACTACATGCAGTAGGTGCTACAAAGGATCATTTTATTAAGCAAGAACCTAAACATTTTGCT
>JAWDEX010000022.1:3628383-3641122 GCA_035221805.1 Trichilia hirta
GTATCCGCAGATCACATAGCACCTGTCCTGAATCAATTAAGATCATGTACAGGGACCACACTGCAGTGGTACCAAATACAGGATAAAACTCCGACTGTACCAGACTCTTACATCTGAATGTATTTCAAAAAGTTCGAACCCAGGACCAGCACAAATACCCTTCCAAGATGGAACCACTCGACTACATGCAGTGGGTACTACAAATGATCATTTTATTAAGCAAGAACCTAAACATTTTGCTGAATGGAGGGTAACATATTTTTGCCGAGTAAGAAAGGGTTTCCCTTCCCTTTTTTGTTTCACTTGCTTCATACTACATGGCATCAATGTCCACAACAGATATCAAGCATTCCTGTTAAAGTATTTGATAGAAGCGATGATAGTCCTCGGCGCATATGATACAATGATGTTATTCCCGAGCGTATACATACAAGAAGCACCACTCACAGAAGCTCTATTTTCATTAACAGGGCAATAACTACATGTTGGCTTTCCTTTCCCACCTTTCCTTGGTATCAAGCCTATCAATAGAACACCAGAGAATAAAAAAATTACAACTTCATAGAGAAAAATTAAATGAGCAATCATCCATGAAGCAACCAATTTAATTAGGATTAAGCAAACAATATTGCGGCAACTTGTAAACAAATGAGGGTAAAAACAAAAACAAAGAAAGGTAAAATTTACGAAGCAATTTTTTAAAAATATATAATGGTTGAATATGGTAAAATTTACAAAGTAATTTCTTAAAAGTATATAATGGTTGAATAATTTTAATTATGCCCTATTTCCAAGGAGTGAATACAATCTAGAAAACTCACTAGAATGAAGCATACAAAGACATGAACCATCAGAAACCTAGACACTCACACAAGAAGGCATTCACAATCTCTGAAACCCTAAACGATCACTTTATAAGGGATCAAACATGAGAAACTGTGTACGTATAACCCAAAATTGACAAGAAAAAGACACCCATGGAGCAGATTGACAGTGTGGGGGAATAGACTCATAGAAATCCCTGATAGGTAGACCCCTCATGCATTACCATACTTACTGGGTGACACAAAACAAGGACACACTGACAGAGCAGTGACATACATCATAGTGAATAAATCACTGTTCTTACACGCAAGTAATTTTAAGCTGTCTTTCCATACCGATAATATTCTTGTCCTTTCTAGATTAGTAAAAAGTATATCAATTGATTAGAAAATAGTAAACCTCAGAACAACATGCATTCGCATCCATACGTGTCTTATAGAAGAATTAAATTAGGATTAAGAGTTCCACCCACCAGAAATATATTCAAGTAAAAACGCTTTACAGCTTCGGCAGATAACAATAACTAACTAGTGGTAAGGTTAATCATACCCCCAATATAATTTTTGACGCTTCTTTGGTGCAAGGTCTGCTGCTGCATTATCTTGCCGTCCAGATGAATTAATATTACTGTTGTGGCTATTCAAGTTGGAGAGACTAGAATCTTCAGTTGTAGTATTTGAATCTGTATCATCATGATCCTTGGAATCGGGGCCTTTGCCATGAGATTTGTTGGTACCATATGCAATTTCTACATGGATTTTAGATGGGAGACCCAGATGTCTAGCATGAAACTGAAAGATGTGATTATCAAGGAAAAAAGAAAGTACCTTTTGATTTCTTATGAAACTTCAATTTTGATTTTATTTGTAAGCGCCTCCTGTGCAGCTCCTAGCATATTCAAAAACTCAAATATTAAGCAGTGATTAGATAGAAGGAAAAGAGGTTCAGAAATAAAATATACCAGGGATAACTATCAAGTCTACGTTGAACCCACAATATATCACACCAGAAAACTTTTACACAAGTTTTCCACAGGAAAGGCCGCCCCTCAATAGACAGTTTCACGTCACTTACTAAAGAATTCCCCATAATTAGGATTCTAGTTTTCTGACTTTACACACACTTACTCGACCTTTGACATTTTTGTTTCACTTCCCTAACCACGACCTTGAAGAAGGTTAAAATCATCTGATTTCTTCTTAACAACTTGCTTCTCTCTTAAAATCTTATATTATTGCATTCAAACTTTTGCTTTAAATGTAATTAATTACAACACTCAAATATTTCAAGAAGAGAATCGGCCAAACCAATGTGTGCACGTTGGCTCCCTCCCCCATATTATTATGTCTTCAGAGGAGTCCACTGCCTCTTTTGGGGTAGCTCAGGGCGCCGATGGCAGAAATATGGTACAAATGCTAATTCCTAGGACTAAAAAAATGTGAGTTTCTTAATTCCCAGAATTTTATAGCTGTCTTATGGGTTCCTTTTCTAATTAAAATCAGCATATATCTTTTGAACCTAAGCTAAACTTTTGAAGCTACATCAGGCCAAATTACGAAATGCATTAGGCTTAATGTTCTAAACCTAATCCAGACAAATTCTATATGCATCAAGCATGATCAATATTATGAGGGACTCAGCAATTCAAATCATCCTTTTCAAGCAGAAACGCTACAGTGAGAGAGGATTTCGAAGATCGGAAATGCACAATTGCAAACCGGGGACTACCTTCCTAATAACATGGTTATCATAAAGTTACTACTGGTTAAACGATACGATGATCAAGTCTACAAAACTACTCTTCCAGTTCCAAAACTTCAATTACCTTACGCATCCCTCCTCGCCCTCATTCATATTATCAAAATTTATGAACAATCACAACATGGGTTCCTATAGTTTGCAACAAAGATCGAACAATGAGGACAAAGAACAAACACACACGAAGAAAAAAGAAAAGATCCCAGAAAAAAACATGTGTAAACAAACAAGAGTTGTGGCAAAAGATCGTACTTTAAATTTGGAAAGCTGGTCTTGACTGACACCTTTGGGCATGAAATTGGGCTGTAAAGATTGCGCTGATGCTATTGCTGCTTCTCTTCTCTCATCTTCTTCCCTGTCCATCGTCACCACCTCCCCTGGTTTTTATTCGGCTACTGTAACAGATTCCTTCGCAGTCAATGAATGTAATACAGAAAGAAAATAAATTTAAAAAAAAAAAAAAAAAAGATGGTGGATTTTATCATATAAGGCCCTATAATTATATTTTTTATCAAATAAGGGCATATATTTAATAAATTTTTTATAAGACCTAGAATGATTATAATTCAAAAGGTAACGTAAAGTCAATGATATTAAGAAAATCTTATAATTTAGTGCAAATGGTAGGTAAAACCATTGACTACTTCGATTGTAAAAGAATTTATTAGATTGTCTCCCTTGAATTATCATATGGTTAATAGTATATATTTATAAGTAAGCTTAGCAGCTTGCATTCCATTCAAACCTTTGCCAACACTCCACAGTCAACTTTGTACAAATGATTTTAAAAGTTCTTCCCACGAAATTCAATTTCTTAATCTTTAATCATCAATTTTTCTTGAATTATGAACAAATACATTCTCTCCGGTTATAACTCAGAAGTTAGTTATTTCCCCATTTCTCATATTTGAAGGTTGACTTTGTATTATATGTTATGTTAATTTATACCATAATTAATGCCAAAATAATAGGAAATATTTATTTAATGTTACAATATTTACAGTATACTAATATTAAATTTTCGGGAGTGTACAGATGATTTTATGCGAAATCTATTATATTCTAAGAAATTAATTTTTGTATGCTATGGTTTTAAAATACAACAAAAATATTATAATCTCAAACGAAACTTTAATGTTTAAAAAACTCCGTTTAAAATTTAAAAATCGTCAAAAACTATATTAAAACAAACTTCTTCAAAATTTTAGTAAAATTATCTCAAGTTTTTTCTTTTAAGAGAGACCTTTGCTTTGCTTTGCTTTGCTTTTAAAACGATAACCGACCTTGAGAAGCGACTCATAATGTAGTTAATTTTCAAAAGCCTAGGGTAAGTTTTAAACAATCTGTCGATGTTAACCATGTATCAACAAAAGGATTGAATTCGAAGTTAAACCTTTGATCTTTAAGTATATTGCATTACCTTATGCTTTAGCTACCTTTTTTCTACTTTGCTTGTCGGTTTCTTATATTATAATCAAGCAAGTCAAATATAGTCTGTAGAGGCCGTTCTGTTTCCTTGAGGACCAAAAAGAAGAATCATAAAAGTCTTAGAACATGCAATTGAAGAGTAAAAATGTAACAAATTGCCTGAATTTAGTGGTTGCCCTAAAGTTATCCCAAGTTTTTATTTTACATTATATTGCTGGAGTAACGTATCTTCACAAATTTAAGATTATTTATTATATATTGTGAAGTTCATAACATATCATTTAAAGATTATCTTGTTTTGGACCTAGACTTAACAAGCTTTGGCTGCACTCGTTGTTGATTGTTGATTAATGCCTACTTCATATTTTCCAAGACGATCCTCATAATTTTTTTTTTTTTAATTTCAGTTCATTTCATTAATTTTTTCTTCTACTGAAATGCTTGTGTACAAATTTATATACATAATTTACTTAATGAATTGTTAATGATTTGGTCTTAAATGGTACTTAAAATATTTTGATCTCAATTTGTGTGGAACGTATTATGATTTTGATGATATTGATTGATATTCTACATACAACTACGATGCTTCAAAACTGAATTACGCTTTTCCTCATTTCCCTCTGACTTGTTCGTCAATCAGATATAAAATTATTACAACTACAATTTGCAAACACATGCTACTAACTTATCTTCTAAGCATAATCAACTCCATTTAATTTAACTCGGAACGAATTCTCCCATCTCTTATTTATCTGTTTGTTTTATTTATGAGATCACTTCCATCAACAACGATGGACAATGAGGAGCCACAACATCCGTTTGAATACATTTCAAAATCTGTAAATGCCCATTTGCAGTCTAATCATGTGTATCGTTTTCTTTTCTTTGTTATTGGATTGTCTTTTGGAGTTGTTGTCAGTTTATCTCTCAAAACCTTCTCCTTCAGCATTATTCCTGCTTCTCTTTTTTCTTCTCATGCACCAATTTCATTCTCCATGCTGCCATTTTCTAAGTATAGTAGCGTTTCCTGGAAAGAAGAAAGATTCATCAAGCACAATATGAGTGATGAAGAGTTGTTATCAATGGCAACAAAAATTCGGGACTCTCCTTCTAAGCAATATGTGCCGAAAGTGGCTTTCATGTTCTTGACAAGGGGGCCAGTTCACTTAGCTCTATTGTGGGAGAAGTTCTTTGAAGGGCATGAAGGTTTTTATTCCATTTACGTGCACTCACATCCTTCTTATAATGAAACAGTGCCTGAAACTTCTGTCTTCTATGGAAGAAGAATTCCTAGCCAGGTACTGTCAAAGTTATCCTATTATAATTTCATTTGGTTAATGATTGTTTTTTTCCCCTTTTTTGACCTAATTCTCTGATAACACTGTTTGTTTAAAAGTACCCACCGTCCACTGACTTAACATTATTCTTCATTGGATATTTAAAAAAAAATGTTAGGTATTGGAATATTAGACCGAAAAAATAAGGAAAATGACTATTGATATTAACCCAATTTCATCGATAGTAGAAATGAAATATATATGTGTGTGTGTTTCTCAATTTTTTTAATCATTACAACAGCCAGTATATTGGGGAACTTCAACAATGATAGATGCTGAAAGACGTCTCTTAGCAAATGCCCTCCTCGACATTTCCAATCAACGATTTGTCCTCCTCTCGGAGGCTTGCATTCCATTATTAAACTTCAAAACAATTTACAACTATCTAATCAACTCAAATCAAAGCTTCGTGGAATTGTACGATGATCCAAGAAAGCAAGGCCGAGGACGATACAACCCCCAAATGTCACCTACAATAAACATTACAAATTGGAGAAAAGGTTCTCAATGGTTTGAAGTCCACCGCGACCTAGCAATGAATATTGTTTCCGATACTAAATATTATCCCATCTTCAAAAATTATTGTTTCCCTCCTTGTTATTCGGATGAACATTATATTCCTACCTTGGTGAACATCCTTTATTCGGAATTAAATTCGAATCGTAGTGTAACTTGGGTTGATTGGTCAAGAGGCGGTCCACATCCGGGGAAATTTGGATGGAATGACATTACGGATGAGTTTCTGAATCGGATTCGGTATGAATCAAAATGTATGTATAATGGGAATACAACTTCATTGTGTTTTCTTTTTGCTAGAAAGTTTTTGCCTAATGCATTGGAGCCTTTGCTTAGGATTGATCCCTTGTTAATTGGTTTCAATCCTTAGAATTTTGTTGAACATTTTCTTGTACTTAGTATACTGAAATTCTTACTAATAATTTCTTGCATACTTTTCCATTTAATCTCGAGCCCTTTGAAAATAATGTAATTATATATTATATTGGATAGTAAAATATTATTATATTATTTTTATTATTAATTCAACATTCATATTTCAATATCATATATTTTATTATTTATATTAATTAATATTATTCTTATTTTCGTAATCATTTATCAAAAAAAAAAAAAGGGAATTTACTGTCAATAATTTTTTTACAGTCGTGCAAATTAGAAAACAAGCGTTCCAACCATATTTCAGATGATCCAAACGAACGTAGTTCACCGGCTGCGGATGGTGGCTGACTAGTGGAGGCGGTTCCCAATTTTAATATTATAAATATATAATAAAAATAATATGATTTTTTTTTTACATAAAAAATTGTCCAGTACATACATAATTGTTAATCCATAGGGTGTAGAGTTCATTTTAAATATGTTAATTGTATAATTTTTTAAATTAATACAGTATAATACGTTTTAATTTTGAACAAAATATAAGGCAAAGAAAAAATTATATAATTCACACCTTTTATAAAAACCGAACCAGGGTGTTAGAGTTCCAATTTCATGACCCATCACAATAATTTCCCTGAACCCCCAATTTTCAACACTAATTCTATAGTTAATACTTTCTTCTTTTTTGAATTTTATGAAAAATGAAGGAAAAAACAAAAGAGAAAATCTTTGATATCTATAACAGATCAAGTTCTCAACAAAGAATTGAAATTCAAAGTCTCACACCTTGGAGATTTCACAAGCTAATTGCTTGCCACATGTTATAAAAATCAATATTAGCAAAAAAGAAAAAGAAAAAGAAAAAGAAAAATCATTAAGTCAACTACGTCTTCCCGATTACGAAAAAGAAGAAATATAAAATCCGGGTGCACATGCAAGCCAAGAGTAAAAATGTGGCAAATTGCCTAAATTTTAGCAGTGGTCGTGGGGGGTTTTCTGTCATCCTCTTTTCATTTTTTGCACATTTCTAAAGCCCATTACAGATCATCTAATGAACTGACTTCTTCCTTTTACGACCTCACCTAACATATACACTTTCGCCCCCTGTCGCCGTTGATTGAGGATTTATGCCCAATTTGTTATTTCCCGACATAGGACTCATAAATTTTCTTGGTTTTAATTCATAAACTTTCCTTCTGATGCATGTAATTGATAATTTATTAAATGAATTGTTTTAGTTGGTGTTAAAAGGGTATATATGACACTTAATTTTGATTTAGATATAGACAATTGAATTTAATTGATACAATTAATAAATAAATTATTTAATAAATACATTGAATTTAATTGATATATATGATACGGAGAGTTCCAAGTAGGAAAAAATTCTATGAGCTTTTGAAAACATGGGTTGATGACTTGACATCCACAACTACATCGACGATGCTTCAAATCTGAAATATATCGTCCTCAATTTCCTCCACAGATTCTTATTCTTCTACTTCTTCAATTGAAGAGAAAAAAACAATTAGTTACAATTTACAACAGATTTGCTGCCAACTCGTCTTCCAGGTGTCTTCAACTCTTCAGTCGTTTTAACTGAGAATCGGAATGCCATCTCTTATTTCTTTCTCTGTGTATGTGTTTATGATCTCTCCATCAAACAACGATGGCCAATGAGAAGCAACAGCATCTGTCTCAATGGATTTCAAAATCTATAAATACCCATTTGCAGTTCATCGTGTCTATCGTTTACTTTTCTTTGTTATTGGGTTATCTGTAGGAGGAGTTGTCAGTTTATATCTCAAGAACTTCTCCTTCACCATTCCAGCTTCCCTTTTTTCTGTTTCTGCACCAATCTCCGTCTTTGCGGTGGTACCATTTTCTTCAACAAATGGGTCAGTATCTAATTATGGTAGGGTTTCCTGGAAAGATGGAAGATTCATCAAACACAATATGACTGATGAAGAGTTGTTGCCAATGGCTGCAAAAATTCGGGAGTCTCCTTCCAAACATTATGTTCCAAAAGTGGCATTTATGTTCTTGACGAAAGGGCGAATTCACCTAGCTACATTGTGGGAAAAGTTCTTTGAAGGGCATGAAGGTTTTTATTCCATTTATGTGCACTCTCATCCTTGTTATAATGAAACAGCGCCTGAAACTTCTGTCTTCTATGGTAGGAGAATCCCTAGCCAGGTAAAGCTTCTAATTCTTCAAAGTTATTTAGCTCTAAATTTCATATCTCCGTTATCTCCGTGAACGAAGGAGTGAATGAAGGAAAAGTTTATGATTAGAGCTAACGAGTTTTAGGTCAAACAGACTCTAATACAATGTCCAATAATATAATATCTCATTGATTGTCTATTTCATAACCCATGTATTTATTTATTTATTTATTTATTAAATTGTAAAAACAGCCAGTCTATTGGGGAACTGCAACAATGATAGATGCTGAAAGGCGTCTCCTAGCAAATGCCCTCCTCGACATTTCCAATCAACGATTTGTCCTCCTCTCCGAATCTTGCATTCCGTTATTCAACTTCACAACAATTTACAATTATCTCATCAACTCAAATCTAAGCTTTTTGGGCTCATTTGATGACCCAAGAAAGCCAGGCCGAGGCCGATACAACCACAAAATGTCTCCTGCAATAAACATCACAAATTGGAGAAAAGGTTCGCAATGGTTTGAAGTGCACCGTGCCCTAGCAATTAACATTGTTTCCGATACAAAATATTATCCCATATTCAAAAGTCATTGCCTTCCACCTTGTTACATGGATGAACATTATCTCCCTACCTTGGTGAACATGCTTTACTCTGAATTAAATTCGAATCGAAGCATCACTTGGGTCGATTGGTCACGGGCTGGACCGCACCCGGGGAAATTCGGATGGAACGATGTTACGGATGAATTTCTGAATCTGATTCGGCATGGATCAAAATGTAAATACAATGGTAATACAACTTCATTGTGCTTTCTTTTTGCTAGAAAGTTTTTGCCTAATGCATTAGAGCCTTTGCTTAGGATTGGTCCCTTGTTAATTGGTTTCAATCCTTAGAATTCTGTTGAACATGTTCTTATATATACAATTATACTAAAATTCTTATTCTCTAATGTATTTGTATCCATTTTCTAATTCTGAAATCTTCATTTTTTTTATTTATTTATTTATAATGTCATTGTATATACATTTACTAATTTTGAAACCTTGAAGATTTAGGTTAATTGTCTTGTGGGTTTTTGGGTAATGCATACGATTATCGTTTAATTTCTCTCAAGATTCGAAACAATTATGGTTTGGGCCTGACTTATGGGTAAATCTAATTATGGGCTGCCAATTTGGCTTCTTATATCCATCTATTTATTTATACTCTACATATTCTAATAAAGAATATTTTACTTTTAAAAATTAATCTGGTCTTAATTCATCGTTTCATTGTCTTTTATGTAAACACTATGCTTTTAGATTACATCAAAAACCAATAAACTGAGAATAGTTGATCAATTTAATATAAAATTTGTAATATAATCAACTACCATATGTTCCATCCTATGTACATCAAATCAAAATCAGTTAATAATATTACAGTTTATAGTCTTATTGCATAATGTGTTAAACAATTATGTCGCCTCACACCAAAATTTTACTTGCTAAAATTTTCATCGTATATCTCAAGTTATCAAAAAAATTTGAGAAATTTAAAAGATATATTAATATATGATAACTTAAGATAAATTTGATGATTTAACATTATGGTTCCTTTACCATACGCATCCTGGTTCAAAATTGATGGTAGCTGAAGATTTAAAATAATGACATCTTCTAAATTTAATATATAGAATGGTCCAAAATTAATGGCTATTACGTCATCTCCATCGGTCAAACGAGATTTCCTTACTAGCCCAGTTGTCATTGATGTACCTAGCCCAATGCTATCCATTGGTCAAACTTGGTGGGAGGTGCCATCTACCATCAATCATATTTTAAATTTGTTTTACAATTGTGCAAACCATAGCAATAATTGTAAATAATTATTGATGTTATGGTATGGTTTGCTTATATTATTTTATCATCAATATGATGGTATAGACGATAGATTAATAATACCACTTGATTGTATAAACCAACTAACGGATCGATTCACATGAAAATATTACGAGACAATGCTAAATGGGCCAAAAAAATCGCCCCAATTCTAATCAATAATAACAATATGAATAATAATATTAAAGTCTTCAAACTCTTCTATATTTTCAAATAAAATATATAGCCTTTTCAATATGATTAAATAGACCCTTCACCATTTCTTAAATCTTTTAATTTTTCAAAAATTTTGATAACAGAAATCAATCATATTCTATTGCGTAAACAATTAGAAGTCAAGAAAATTTTTGTTTTAAAATTAAATGAATTATTTTTGGAAGACACACTTATTTTTGTAATAAAAGGTCAAAAAATTCTACTTTGATAATGAAAGAATGGGACAAAATGTAATGAAAAATAGACTGTAAGAAAAAAGAAGATTCATCATTTATCTCGTTCTTATAAGAGTTTATAAAACTACAATACTTAACAGTATTTTATTTATAATTAAAAATAAATTGTTGAAATATATAAATTTGAATAGAAAAATTAAGTCCCACATAAAAAAAATAATTTTTGTTAAAATATTATTTATAAATTCATGTTGTATGGACTTAAAGAATGGCCAATAAGTAGTAGGCTTGTTGAAGCTCTAAATCCACACACACACACATATATCAAAAGTGGACCATATTTTTAATTAATTTTATTATTATTATTTTAATTATCAAAAGTTGTAATTGTTCAAAATGATTGTTGTTGTTGTTTCAAAGAGTTGTGGTTTTTTTTTTCAAAAGTTGCATTAAATTGTAACCTTTCAGAAACATTGTATTAATTCGTAACAAGTATAACCTTTCAATATTTTGTCTATAAAAATAGCATGTATGAAATTTTAAAAAATATATATATACATTACATTCATAGCATAAAACACTAACCAAGTTCTTTGAATTACTACATTTGCCTGACTTTTGAAATTGTATTACTTCAATTTCGAAGATTCGATAGTTGTATTCTAAAGGACAGACTCTATTGTCCTTTAAGCAATTAAGAGAATAAGAGAAATACTATCTTAGGACATTGTAAATTACTGCAAGCCTTTATTATTGTTATTCTACATTTCAATTGCCAAGTAAGATTGTTTAATTATTTTATATTTATACGTATTAAAATTTTTGGTTAATTAAACTCTGCTTGATTATATTTTTTTTTAACCAACAATCTAAGACAATACAATAGATGCACAATCAAGTGCTAATGACATTTCAAAGATGGATGAGAAACTAGAGAAATTCAAAGGCTTAGATTTCAAACGTTGGCAACAGAAAATGATTTTTTGATTGACAACCATGAACTTGGCACATATAGTCAAGGAGGAGCTCCCAAATGTGATAAAGGCCCTATGACAAAAGAAAAGATGGTGATAATAGAGGCCTGAAAGCAGCTTGATTTTTATGCAGAAATTATATTCTAAACAGATTGGATGATACTCTATATGATATATATTTAGAGTGTCCTAATGCAAGAAGTGTATGGGAATTACTTGAGAAAAAATATAAAATTAAAGATGCAGGAGCCAAGAAATTTGTAATTGGTAAATTTCTTAAGTATGACATGGTTGATACAAAACCAGTGATCAAACAAGTTGAAGAATTACAAGTTCTATAAATGAACATTTTTAGGTCGGTGCTATTATTGAAAAATTACCTCCTTCATGGAGTGATTTTAAAATTCATCTCAAACATAAATGAAGGAAGATGATAATGGAAGACCTGATATTAAGGCTGCGTGTAGAGGAAGATCACAGAAAAAGAGATAGGGCTGATACAAGTCTTATAGATAGTAAGGCCAATATAATTGAATATGGTTCTTCATAGTCAAAAATCCAGAAGCAAAAGAACAATAAAAAGGCGAAAAAGAAAAGAGTAAAACCATTTGCACCAAAGGGAAAAGCCTTTAAAAGAATAAAAGGCAATTGTTGGGTTTGTGGAAAGAAAGGACATATAGCCAAGGATTGTCGCCATAAGAAGGACCAGAACACTACAAATTTTGGTTCAAATAATCAAGCTAATGTTACTGAGATGGATATGGATCTTGTTGCTGTAATCTCTGAAATCAATGGTAACAAATGTCAAAGGCTGGTGGGTTGACACAAGAGCAATAAGGCATATTTATAGAGATAAAAATTTATTTTTAAGTTTCACACAAATTTCTGGTGATGACAAGCTCTGTATAGGAAACTCTTCCTCATCTACTGTTTAAGAAAAATGAACCGTGATGTTAAAGTTCACTTTTGAAAAAATTATATGTTCTAGATATACGAAAAAATTTAGTATTTGGTCCACTGCTGAGTAAAAATGGATTCAAACTAGTTTTTGAATTTAATAAGTTTGTACTTACTAA
>JAWDEX010000022.1:3643990-3658040 GCA_035221805.1 Trichilia hirta
TCATAATTAATATATTATATATATATATATATATATATATATATATATATATATATATATATATATAATTCTAAATTGTATATTTTTTGAATAAATTTTATTTATTTTATATTTTTAGGGAATCCTAATATAACCAGTCAATTGTTCGCTTCATTTTATTTTATCTTGTAATTGATTATTAATATTATCATAAGGGTTTTAAAACATTTTCCCATATATTTTCCCTGATTCTAACTAATTGAATTCGAGGGTATTTCTCTTTCAATAAATTTTATATCTCGGTGGAAACCTACTATCACCGGTCACTCATTTGCTTCGTTGAACGCCAATGACGTGGCTATGTACGATGGAGCCCTGCTCCCAACACCTGTTTGACAGAACGTCCCAACTCTCAGCTGTTTGATATTCTTCACTCACTTTGTCTTCTTCCTAGTCCTCACACAATTATAAGTCCCAATAAGAATCTCTGCACTCGAAATCGCAACAATACAAAAAATACAACTCATATCTGTCTCTGCCTCTCTATCTCTTTTTATTTTTTCCAAACCGCCGGCATTTTGACAGCCGGAAAGCTAGGTGCAGAGCATGGGAAACGATTATTTGCAGCTTTTCGTGGAGGAAGCCACGCTGTATAACCGCATTGTGTTGGGATACTTGTTACCGTCTAGATGGTGGGAACCGCTTCCGCACGTTTTGCAGACGTGGCTTCGGAACTATCTTGCTGGAAGTCTTCTCTACTTCATTTCTGGATTCTTGTGGTGTTTTTACATATACTACTGGAAAAAAAACGTTTATGTCCCTAAAGGTAAACCTGCTATGCCTACGCATTACGGTGTAATAATGTCTGTTCTTTTGTTGAGATTCATTTATGAGATGGGGTTGGTTTGGTTGGAAAACTTTGATATATCTCTCTGTGTGTTTCTTTGTCTGTGTGTGTGTGTTTCATCAATTGATAGATTTGTTTCATTTGTTTTATAAAATTCTTCTCATTTTTGTATGTATATTAATTTTTAGTTCTATTTTGATTGTTTGTGTTGGAATATGCTAGATGGGTAGATTTGGTTCTTGATTTGGAAATGCATGTTTGATTTCAGATATGTTTCTTTAAATCTTAATTTTTATAGCTTATTGTTAGCTTTGGATCTCTATTGATCCACGGTTAACTGATGAAAGTACGAAAAATATTTTGTGTTATTGATTCTGCTTAATGGTTGAGTTTTAAGCTGGTTTCATTAAAAGTCAATATTTTGCTTATTAATGTATTAGATTGTTTTATGATCACAGTAGTCTCTCTTAAATTTATATTGTCTAACTCTTACTTTTGAATCTACATTTACTTTTTTGTTGTTTGATAGTTATATTTATTTTTGTTTCAATTGGATGATTTGTTTCGTTATTATTATCATTTTCAGATATAAATCAATTATCAGCTACTTTGTACAAGTACATAACGTCGACAAAATATGATTCTTTTGCGTGCTTGACTTGTATGATTTGCTTGGAATTAATTGATCCTAGTGTGTCATAAACCTTTCGGTATGCGTTCTGTTCTTAAGATATTAACGCAAAGGTTGTAAAATCATTTTAAAATTTTCATAAAATCTTTCAAGTTCAGAGTTTGTTTTTTGGTTCTTGATACATGGTTTTACTTTTACATACAGAGAATTAACTAGTGTAGATATAATTTGCCAATATCTTAGAACTCATGAAGCCTTTGGTTTGGCATTAAAGATGCGAGAATTGTCAGAACTGCTACTTTCTGCGGTTGCTGACCTGTTAAATGGCCATGATTTGCTTTAGACCAAGTAAATCATGCAGTATTCATCATTTTGACGACATACTTATTTTCTTCCTTGCAGATGCAGTCCCTACTAGAAAAGCCATGCTGTTGCAAATTTATGTTGCTATGAAGGCCATGCCATGGTACTGTACCCTTCCAACTCTTTCTGAGTACATGGTTGAAAATGGATGGACAAAGTGTTTCTCTAGTGTAAGTGATGTTGGTTGGATTCCCTACCTGATTTACTTAATCAGTTACCTTGTACTTGTGGAGTTCGGGATTTATTGGATGCACAGAGAGTTGCATGACTTAAAATTTCTATACAAGCATCTTCATGCAACTCATCACATCTACAACAAGCAAAATACTCTATCACCATTTGCTGGTATGTTCTTAGTCTACTTGCTTTAATTTCTGTAATTAATTGTTGTGGCTGTTCAAGTTGAACCTTGGTTTCAATTTGATTAGTAGGCTGACTGTTAACTAGGAAATATTGTCAGGTCTTGTCTTTGTTTTTCTACTAGAAAGTGTATTCTTCTATTAACAAAATAATCAAGTCTGAGCAGTGTAATGTGGGAAAAAGTGTGCTAAACCATTGCTACCACCATGGCCATACTAAACCCCTGTCATCTTCATTGATTTCCATTGTCAACGCCTAATGATACCCGTGTTTTCTTTCAGTTCAATGTCCCTCTAATCAGTCTTGCACTTACGATTTGTTCTGAATGAAAGACCAATAATTATAGATGAAATTGTTTCTGTGGAAGGACTTGAAGATTTGTAACACGTATTTGTGTCTCGTTTGGCACATGTTTATCTGAATTTTGTCTATCTATGATCAAAGCGTGAAGTAGTTTCCTTAGTAGTTGCATATCTCTGGTTGACTTTTCAAGCTTGATCATCACTGCCTTTCCTTGTCATGCTTGTCTTGATGATCAGCATCAATTGTCACTGCATCCTTATAGTTTCAAGTGAAGTGTTTTTCATGTCTCTTGGTCTTATCTAGCAGTGAAATTCTGGGTTGCTAACAGCTTTAGCTTCAATGAATTTCGGAAGGTTATCTACTCAACTCAATAGCTTTGAAAGAGTTCTAAGGCTCCCTTAAAGTCCTCAATTTGTAAAAACTTTTGTCCATGCATTGACTTTGAATTTTTGTTTTATTTTATGTCTTTTATGAAATTAGATTTTTCCAAACTATCAAGTAAAACTGTTATCCTTAATCCTCTTCCATAATATTCCCTCTATCAGCCAAAAAATTTGAATAGATCTTATACATACGCGAGGAAGGTAATCAAAAAAGAAAGAAGTTGAGTTCTTCTTTACTTTGATCAGTTGGGAGCCATGTGAGATGAATGTCTCATGCATGGTTTTGAATGAGAGAAAGAAGTAAGGAATCCACTTTTCGACTCTAACTTGCCCACTCCAGTCGCTGCTTTTCTTTTTGTTACTTCAAAAGTAGTTGCTTCAGCTTCAGCCACTCGAACTTTCAGTGGTATGATTCTCAATCCACAAGGTCAAAACGTAATGTGTTTATGTAGCTATTGGTCAAAATGCATCTTCTGTGGCTCAGGTAGTTGCTACTTTCCAGGAAAGGTGGGCAATGGAATACACTATTGTGGTAGCCTAGATGGCGGATTCCCCTGCTACATCTTTGTCTCACTAGAATGTTAGCTTGACTCTGTCTCTTTCTGACTTGGGCTACTAGTGACTGGCTTGAAACAAATTTGAGTTATTAATTCTCTACGCCATGCAGGGACTAAAATTTTTTTAGGAACAAGCAAATCATATCTGGTCGTTTGCCGACTGACTTTGTGTGCAAATCATAATGATTTGCACCCAAAGTCAGTCGGCAAACGACCAGATCCTATTTCATACTTCCGCACATGATTCTATGGGCATAGGGTTTATGGGCAATAGGCAACCAGAGAGTCTCTCTTAGGCACTAACTACTCTGACATCTGGAGAAGGAAAGACTTCCAGTCTGATACTTCACAGATGTTGTCCCTATAATCATTCCTTTGACCATGAAGCGAAGTGGGCTCTTCCCATCCAGCTAAGGATGTCCTCCTTGTTAACAGCTCCTGTTTAGGTTTCGGGGTAAATTACTTGGGGATTCCCTAAGCATTCAACACAGGACTTATAGTTTATTGAAATAGAATGTATAATTGTCGGTCATTGGGTTCATCCCCATCTTAGTTAAAATTACCTTCACCATCACATCAGTATTTAGTAGGAGTTTGTACATTAGCAAGTCTGAACTCTTTCTAAGAGGCATCCCTCTAAGGGAAAGAAAGGAGGTCTGTCTATTGGGCGTATTTGCGTTTCTTCTTTATTATATCACTATTTTCCATTTGAATATTTCGCTTTGAAAAAGCTGGTGACGGACATTAAAGTTGCCTCAACTGAGTTTGCACCTCTTGTTGCCGCTGGCTAGTTTCAAGAAATCATTGTTCTTTGAAGTTGGAACACTGAATCTACATATTAGGGTTTTGCTGAGATATACCAGAATGACGACCAACGATAAAGTGAAGAACACTATTATACAAAAATTCTATTCATTGTTTACTGCAATAAGGTCTGAGATAAGAACAACACAAAAGTTAGTGAAACAAGATGGATATGACTTAATTTTATTTCTTATTGGGAGTTTTATATTCTCCCGATCAATCCTGTTAACTTACCTTTTGCACATCCTCTCTTCTCTTGAAGAGTTACTGTATTTTTCCTTATCTTCATATGCTATAAATTCACCCACCTGGCCATTACTTCAGACAGAAATGGGGAAATGTGGTTATAGTTTTTCATTAAGTCAGATCGATGACTTTCATTTGGGCCAAATCTTATTTCCTGAGAAGTTTTGTAGAGGTGGGTTTGCATATTTTCTTATAATTTGGCCAATATATAAAATTCTCTGCCAACTAGGTTTTCAATGCAGTTCTTATTTATTCAGATTCTGTTTGGCTTTTCTATCTTCTTTATTGAACCAGTGACTGAAAAGTGTTTCGTTGCTTCAGGTTTGGCATTTCACCCGATTGATGGTATACTGCAGGCTGTGCCACATGTTGTAGCACTCTTCTTAGTGCCTACTCATTTTACCTCGCATATAGGGCTCTTATTCATTGAGGCCATATGGACGGCTAACATTCATGATTGTATCAATGGCAAGCTATGGCCAGTGATGGGTGCTGGCTACCACACCATTCACCACACCACATACCGTCACAATTATGGTCATTATACTATATGGATGGATTGGATGCTAGGGACCCTTCGTGACCCTGATGATGATGCATCTGGGAAAATGATGTGATGCATGTGTCCTTACCATGACTTTTGACATAGAAAAATACGGTGGTATTCTTAATAGTCATTCAGTTGTTTTTACTCTGATGTATGTTGTCTTTTGCTTGTAAAAAATGTTGATTGTTAGTTTTCTCCAATGCCCATGACTATGAAGATGGTGTAAAAGAGGAAAGAAGCTTTCTGGTTCTTAGGGGGGTGTTCTCTCCTTGGTATTTAGTTTGCAGCTACTCATAAGCCCTACAACTCGTTGTGCACAATTTTATAAGTTGTATTGTGCAATTTGTGGGGCATATTTTGAGTGAAACATAATTTTTCTCCCGGTACAAATTTTGTTAATCAGAAATGGTGCTGGAAAAATGTGTCATCGGGGTCTTTTATCTGCTTGTACTGTAAAATACAAGTCTTAGAATAAAAATTTAACCTAAAAAGACCGCAATCTGTATCCATATTTTATAAATCTAAGTGAACTCTAGGCATTCTTAGATCAGTTATACTTTTTTGTTATCATTTTGAAAGATTTGATAAATGTTGGAGTTATAAATCTTTTAGTTTGGATGCTAAACTTGGAAATGAAATTACGCAGGTAACGCAAAGCTCAACATTTTTTAACAGAGGCTTTGCTGTTATAAGTCCAGCTCCAAACATAATTCCATCAAACTTTTCTTTTGAATTAATAATAATAATTCCACTTGATTTTTTTTGATAAGCGATGATGATTAGCTCTCATGCTAATCATATATTATTTTACTTTTCTAATTGCCATATGTATGAAATTATTACGTTCGCATGTATTTGTTTACCTGTTCATCCTCAATTTCCTTCCGGTTATTCATGTGCAGCCAAGATTGGGACAATGTGGTAATTAAATAAGGCCAGAGCTGTATGCTTTGCTTGCTGTTAAATTTCTTTTTAAAAGTCATTATTTGGTTTCCATCGCCATAACCTACTGGTGAAATCAGGACAATGTCATTTAGGGCAGGAATAGTTTAATACGAGGGACAAGGGTAATTATCGGAAACAAAATGCAGAGTGTTCCTCAACAGCACTGTGCGTAATCAATCATATGCCACATTGGCCTCCATTCTACACGGAGAATCCAGTAGAATTACCCTTTTCCTTTTGGTTGCATCGCTGCTGACATTGCTGTATCGAACTCACAAATTTACCCTCACACCATATGAGCAGTTTGAAATGTCTCGCGTAATTTTCACTTTTTGATACGTTCAACTTCTTACATTGTGTTGCCAAATGAAACGTTGAACTGTAGGACAACCATCCGCAGATGAACAATTGCACATTATTGTCAGATTATTCGCGGAGGTTGATGCAGCTAAATTGTCTAGAACAATTTTGGGACAAGATTTTGTCGGACTCTTTAAACATTCATATTATCCTTATGTGAACAGTAGTGCTAGAAATTCAAACTGTGGAATACAAATTTGATATGGTATTTTCATATAGTTTTATGATTGTTATGTGGTTCATATTATTTTTTTTACGTCAATTGAATTGATTTTGTATCTTTCTTCAATTAATACAATCGTGTCACGTTAATTTGTACAAAATAATTTGTATCGAGAATTTATATCTGTAGCATCATGTTTATGTGAAGATCTATGTTGGTAAGAAAGGCAACATTATGATACAAAATTACCTTATAACCTGGTTCAAAATTTATTGTTGCCCTCCAAATAATCATCAGCCAATAACTTTCACTTGTGTGTTTTTCTTCCACTACAGTTGGAGGTCAAAGAGTTCTCTTTGTTCATTGCCAGTACAAATTGTTTATACAGGTATGAACGCATTTAACAAATAATTTACTCGATGTAGGATTCCTCTAGTGATGCAATCTCTGTTGAAAATGATGTTGGAGAAGACTGTTTGGCTGATTTTGCCGGCAAAGACACAGTAGTTTTTGGTGGAATTGGCAAGTTTTGTAGGCTACCTTCCAACATCTCCACCACCTTGCTCATTGATGGTCTGTCAGCTGGATTAGTTTGAATGCACCACAAAGTCACTACGATCATCTTTTTCACCATCTCCTTCTCTTCAGTGACAATCCCATCAAATTGAAAATCGCTGCCAGGTTCAATATGCGTATAAATCGAATTGGGAAAATATGTTTCACTGCTGTGAGATACCGTGACATCAACATTCTTTCTTCCTCCGACCATTTCCAGAATCATCATTCCATAACTGTAGACATCAGACTTGTGAGAAACTCGTCCAAAGCTTCTGCAGAATACTTCCGGTGCAATATATCCTATAGTCCCTCTTGCCTCCAGCATTGACATGATACTCTCTTTCATTTTGGATTGTTTAGAAAGTCCAAAATCAGATATTTTCGGACAGAATTCTTCGTCTAAAAGTATGTTGTGAGGTTTTATGTCAAAATGCACAATCCTTACATTACAACCTCGATGTAAATACTCGAGTCCTCTGGCGATGCCAACTGCAATTTGAAACATTGTTTTCCATTCCAACTTGAGGTTCGTACTTGAAGTTTCTTGGTTACATATAAACTTATCCAGAGACCCATTAGGCATAAATTCGTAGAGTAGAGCTCTTTTCTTCTTCTCATAACAAAACCCCAGAAGAGTAACTATGTTAACATGCGATGTTCTGCTAATGCTGGCCACCTCATTGATGAATTCCTCTCCATTACCTTTAGATTTCTTCAACAACTTTACTGCCACAAGACGACCATCAGGCAGGTTTCCTTTGTAAACATCCCCATAACCTTCTTGACCAAGTTTATGGCTGAATGATTTTGTCATTCTCTCAACATCAAAATACGAATATCTTTTGGGAGCAAGAGATCTGAAACTTCTTACAAAGGCCTCGACATTTCGATCATCCTCTGCATTCTTCTCCTTAAAGCGTTTTCGGGCAACAAAGAGAAGAATAGCAAGGATCACTATTATCCCTAACCCTATTGCAATTCCTGTAGTCAAACATCGGAGAGTTTTTAATAATGAATATTGATTATGGAATTGACTCTCATGGAGTATGTTTGCTTTCAAGAATGGAAAGAAAAGGATACGTTTGATTTGAAGAATAGAAGGAAGAGAGGAAAGATTCATTTAGTCTTCCTTTTTGTAAGATTCATTTTATCTTTTGTTATTCTTCCTGATTAGTTGTAGTCAATTATGATTAGTTGCGAGACAAGCTTACTATAAATACTTATTCTTCTGTATATGTTTGTTAAAGAAAACCAGAATCATTTTATAAATTTAGGAATGATATAATTTAATTTTCTCTCAAACTTTCTCTTACATTTTCCAGACAAATAAATGGTCCTCAATCCATAAATTTTCGCTTAATTAATTAATATGTGAGATATTTATTAAAAACAATTAATAAAATAAATACATTTAAAAATAATATGTTGTCGTATGTGTCATTATTTTTAAAGTTTTTACGGAAAAAATTGGAAAATATTTAATTTTATTTTAATATAAATAAAAATATTTAATATGATCTTACCTATTGCGGCCGCAAACATCTTCCCCGCAAACATCTTCCCTGCAATAATTAGGAGATTTGACAAGTTCATTTCAAATGTCGATGAATAGACATGCAAACAAATTTTTAAACTGGACATTTATAAGCAACATAAGGATAAGATTCAAATTTGTTGAAAAGAGAGTTACACCTTAGTCTCTATTACAAATCGGTGTTCATTAAATATTTGTTTAATTTATTTTAAAATTAAAATTAATTAAAAAGTAACAATATCAAATATGTTCTTATTGACTCTACGTAAGAGGGTAAAAATCAATCATTTTTACATCCATCGATAAAAGATTGTACACTAAATTTTTAGTAATTTCAAGTATTAAATAGTCAAATTTTAATGGTGCTTGAGTGTGAAATTTAGAGAAAAGCCAGTTATTCACTAAAAATTTTTAAACGTTTAAGTTATTTTTTAGTATTTTATTTTACGTATTAGTTAAGATAGTAAATAAGTATAATTTTGGCTAAAGTTCAAAGATTTTAAATCTATTTTATCTAAAATTTTTATTTTTTATAGTAATTCTGGCATATGTATAGAATTTATAATACCCTTATTTAAAGTTAAAGATATTTTCGTTATTATACTAAATCAAGCACATTTTTATCGTTTTTAAAAATATATATTTAATTATTATTATTAATTAAATAAAATTATATTAATGTTTATTGAGTATTTTAAGAGGTTTAGAGTAAAATTTGATACGTTTAAAATTTTTTTTGAGATATTATTTATGCTCTTAAGCTTTCAAGCTGAATTTTCATTGATCAATATAGTTTATTTCTATTGAAAAGGGACAAAAATATAAAACTATAGAAAGAAATAGAAGTGAAATCGAACTCTGAATAAGAGAGAAATAATGTTGAAAATAGAAAGAATTTGAAAAATACATTTTACAGAGAGCGATATTTTTTAAAAAATTTAAATGATATTTGTCATGTATTGATATATTTTTAAAATGTATCAATACTCGAGTTTAGAATTTTAATATTTTTAGTATTTTAAAAAAAAAGTATATATATTATAAGTAAAAGTATCGATACTTTAGTAAAAAACAAATCAATTATCGATATTTTGATAAAAAATAAATTAAATATTAATACTTTGAGTAAAAAGTATTGATATTATTTGTAGACAATCACATACTTACTCATTTTTTACTGTAAAAAATAAATATTTAACTTAAAAATAACTAATTTGCCCTCTTTTAATGCTTTTACTTCATTCTTTTCATGTTTTCAAGGTTAAATATGTTATTCCTTCATCCAATTATGTTTTATAAAAGAAACAGAAGCTAGATTCATTATTTTTACTCTCATTTTCTCCTTTGCCATGGTTGCTCTCGTGGGTTTGTGCATAATGAACTATGAATCCTTTTTCCTTCAATTTCTTCTATATTTATTGATTAAATCCTCATCTCTTGCTATAAAACACTAGTATTCAACACTCTCAACTTTGATTTGAGTAAAAGGAAGGTAAGAAATCAATAAAAGAGAAACTTAGGGCTTTGAGATAAATTAAAAATTTTGTACTTCAATAATTTTAAGGAGATTAAAGGATATTATAGAGTTGAGGTAAGCCTTTTATGGTGTCTTAAAGTTTTGATTTGTAGTTATTCATCATTTACAAAATGAGTTTTAATGTTTATATTAGATTCGTAAATAGGAGTGGAAAGAAAGTTAGGATTTAGTTAAGTTATGACATACATAAGCTAGAATGAGTTAATTAGAAGTAGATTTTCGTGAATTTGTAAGTATTATAATGTTACAAACATATGAGAAGATATAGAAGTGCATTTATAGAACAGTGAATTAATGGTATGATAGAAACATGATATATAAGTGTTGAGATCGTAGGGTGCAAGCCGAATCAATTAGAGGGATAATAAGAAAGCGCTTATCTTTCCTCAAATTGTGAGTAGAGCATTAACTGCCTTTTATTTTAGTAATTAATGTTTTATAAAAACTTTGGCATTAATTTACGTATGAGTAAAACTTTATATGTTTTATTTATATTTTAATAAACCATGTCTATCTATATATCTTATGTTTTAAATGTGAGGGAATTTTTTAATGGTTTCTATTTTACCATAATGTTTAATAAAATAGTGAATGATATAAAAATGTTATATAATTTTATGATTTTGATATGTTTACAAATGAGTGAAATCAATTATATGCATTTTGTGTTTTCAATATTATAGTTATGTTAATATGTTTATGAATAGAATATAATTATGATAATATGATCATTAGAGATGATTTATGATATAGATTCTTTATGTAGTGTGTGTGTGTGTGTGTATTAGTACTTATAAGTTAGTATGAGTGTTAGTTCAATATGATTAAGTAACGCCTTATGAATTAGAATTAGTATATATATTAATATGATAGAATTAGTAAAACTCTATGAATTAGCTAGAAAACGTATATTAGCATAAAATAAATATAAAAGTGTTAAGAGTTAGTTATGGTAGATATGCTATTATGGTATGATTAAAATAGTTTTAGGAGAAAGTTTAATATATATGTCAGTATGTTATAGTTAAGAAAATATTTTGAAATAATTCAATTTGTTTATTGATATAATATGACCTAGCAATATTTTATAAGATAATATTGTGTGAATGTTATGATGTTGTATGTACGTGAAATTTTATATGGTTAAAATATCTTATGAAATAATTACTTTATATGTGTTCTGATTGTATGTGTATGCGTGTGGGTGTGTTATTGTATCATATACATTTAAAAAGAAAGATATTGCTGTACTGATCCATGGATTTAGCTTTATCCTTCTGTCCAATTAAGTGCGTAGCATTGAGTATAGACGTCCCTTTATTCAATCAAGTATGTAGCCCTAGACATAAATAAGGTATGATATGTGCATATCGTACATATTTGTTTCTCTGTCCGATTAATGTATAGCACTAAATATAGAACAGAGACATAACATATGTATAACATATACATATACATACATATGTGCATAATATATAGATGCATATGGGATAACATATACATTGAGAGTATACAATCTTGTTTTTCATAATCATTATAATGATGTATAGAATTTATATATATATATACAAACGGTAATATGTATGACTTACAAGTATATGTAGCTAATGGTTTAATTAGATCAGTATTTTTATAATAATTTTATTTATATTTTATTTATTTATTAAGTCTTTTCAAAGCCTTATTCCTCATTACATCACATTTTTATAGATACTTTAGTATATGCTTGAAAGGTAGACAAGTCGAGTAGATGTCGAAGTGCAGTTATTAGAATTTAAGTTTACTCATATATAGCTCGTCTATGATTAAGTAATGTAATTTATCATATATTTTTTAATGTATAAATATGTTATGTAAATGAATTGAGTTTTGTTTTATCTATGTTTCGAACATTGACTCTTATATTTCATTTAAAGATATAAAATCAATTATTATGTAATATTACGTTAGTTTATGAGTTAAGTTTTATAAAAATATGTATAATTTATATATAATCGATTATGAGAGTCAATCGTATGTTAATACAAAAATTTTATCTTTTATTTGTTATATTTTAAAAATTTTAAGATGCGACAAAATTATTGTTTGCCTCTTAAAAATGTATTTATTGAGAAAGTGGATTAGTAGGATAAGTTTATAAAATTCTTTTTTATTTTTTGAAAAATAATTATGTAAAGGTTATTCGAAAAGAGAATTAATGGGGCATATGTAGGGTTATTGTTTGTTCTCGAAAAAAATAACCACACGTTTATTTTTATTTTTATATATTTTTTTCGACTTTTCACTTCTGACTTAGGTATCAACTTGACCATGAGATTATAGACTTTGACGTTGGCCTTTGAAATTGGATTTTCAACGTGAGGTGAAAGGGATTTCAAAGTTAACCTTTAATTTTGATTTTTAATTCAAGATGACATGGACCTTGATGTTGGCCTTCGACTTTGGGTTTTAACTTGAGATAAATAAGATTAAAGACAAATAATTCTCGTTGAAGAGCATTACTAGTAAATTTTATCTTAATTTAAAGTATTGATAATAAATTTATTTAAAGTGAATAATTTTTTAATTAAATTTTAACAGTAAATTCTACTTTAAAGTCAGTACAAATAACTTGACTAAATTGAGCCATGTGACAGACTATTTTAATTTTAAATTTTTTTTTAAATTTTAAGTCCTTCAATTTTTAGTAAAAAATTAAGTTTGATTGACAACTGAAATCTGACTTGAGCTGAGAGAGGCTTTTTTGGCACACTTCGAAGCATTTCAAGATACTATAATCTAGACGTTCGATTAAATGGAACCGTTGATCATTAATAGCCGCAAATCAACATGCATCCTCTAAATCTGTTACCTCGTTCCCCCAAAACTTTTGGACATTTGGAACAGATGAAAATGAGGAGACGTTTCCCAACCCTTCATTCAATTAGTGGTTGAGGTTTTACCTGTAAATAAACTCCCTCTTCCTTTCCATCTTCTTTTACCTTCGCAATTTTATGTCAACGTCCATGTGCTCTGAAAACTCTCTCTTTATATAGCTTGAAGCTTTCTACTACAAGGTTCTGAACTTTCATCTTCATTTTCGCATTTTTAACAATCGGTAAGGTTCTTTTTCTCTTCTGCTATCTTTTCTGTAAAAACTTGCACCTTGTATTTATGGTTAGGGTTTTAGTTCTTGTTTTTGTTTGTTGGTAAATGTAGGTAGGGGTAAAAATATGATTTTTAAGGACTATTTTGAATTAATTGTTGTAGTTATTTTTGGGTCGTTGATGTGTTTAGGAAATTGGATTGATTGAGGTTTAGGGCTTAGACTTTGTTCCCTGAGTAGACGATGATCCAAAGTAGCCTCTAAATCTATTAATGATTCTTCCATTAATTCACAGAAGAATAAGGAACCAATCAGGGAAGAATTTGAGGTTGTTTTTTGGGAGTCAACCCAGAAGAAGAATCCTCTTCCTCGAGTAAAATGAGGAGAGATGTAAATCCAATCCAGTCTGATATCCCATATGAAGGATAGTGGTTTCTTTCAACTGTTTACAATTTGAACTTACAAGTTTGTAGGTCCCTGGACCCAATGAGGTTCCTAATTAGCCTCAAAATGGTGAAGTTGCCCATCTCTTCCAACATTTCAGCGTCCCTTTTATCAACTAGCTTTGAATAGTTAGAGGATTTTGTTCGGGATATATGTTTTCTGGCTCAAAGCCTCTAACATACTACTAGCCTTGGAGGAAATTACTCACCGCATCAAAAGTTAGAAACTAAAATTAGTAATCGCGTTATAGCTGGAACTCGTACCTCCCCACTGAAAACAATGGGTGTTATGTATGTATGATATGGATATGGAAATTTAAATATCATGAAGAACTGAATAACGAAATTAAATGGTTTTCACCCAAAAATGAAAAATTATATGCTCTGTATATCATAATAACAGAA
>JAWDEX010000022.1:3658140-3680013 GCA_035221805.1 Trichilia hirta
TTATTATTATTATTATTATTATTATTATTATTATTATTATTATTATTATTATTATTATTATTATTATTTATTTATTTTAACCAAGGATTGTGTCTATTGAAAATTAAGGGACATTTCTTTTAATCAAGAGTTATATTTATTATAAATAAGTATAACTTTAACAAAAGATTATGTTTATTATAATCAAGAGTTGTTGTGAAAATTATAACTCTACATATTAAAACGTTAAAATTTTATCTATATAAAAGAGAACGAATTCGATTTTTGAATATAAAAAAATAAACTGCATTTTGCCTGATTATTGAATTGTATTTACTTCAATTCAGAAGAATTGATAGTTGAATCTTGGTGAGCAATCTTTATTATCCTTTAACTAATCAAAAAAGGAGAGAAATACTGTCTAAGGACATTGCAATATACTGCAAGCCTCTATCATAAAATTTGCAATTATACTATTAATTTGTAAGAATTTTATTTATGTTTTATTCAATTCTATAGTATTTTTAATTGAATTCATTATTATTTATTCATCATTTTTTTATTATGTGTTCTGACAATCTTAGACAGTGCTAATGGATGCATAATCAAATATCAGTGGCATCTCAAAGAATGATGAGAAACCAAAGAAGTGTAAGGGATTGGATTTTAAATTTTGGCAACAAAAAATGATCTTTTGATTGACAACCATGAATTTGGCAAATATTATCAAGAAAGATGTTCCCAATTGTGATGATAGCCCTATTGCATAAGAAAAAAATGATACAATAGAGGTCTGAAAGCAGTCATATTTTTTATGCAGAAATTGTATTTTGAATAGGTAGATGATACTCTGTATGATATATATACAGAGTATCCTACTGCAAAATGCATTTGGAATTTACTTGAGAAAAAATATAAAATCAAAGATGAATGAGCAAAGAGGTTTGTTATTAGTAAATTTTTCAAGTACAAGATGGTTGACACTAAAACAGTGATCAAGCAAGTTGAAGAACTATAAATCTTCATATATGAATTGCACTCAAAAGGTTATTCTACAAAAGAACATTTTTAGGTTGGTGCTATAATTAAAAAGTTGTCTCTTTTATGAAAGGATTTTAAGATTTATCTAAAGCATAAACGTAGGGAGATAACTGTGAAAGACTTGATATTAAGGCTGCGTATAAAGGAGGATCACAGAAAAGGAGATAAAGCTGATACAAGTCTTATGAAAAATAAGGCCAACATGATTAAAGATGGTTTCTTAAAACCTAAAAGCCAGAAGCATAAAAACAATAGAAAACAAGACAAGAAAAGAGCAAAGCTATATGCACCACAGGGAAAAGCCTTTAAAAGAATAAAAGGCAATTGTTGGGTATGTAAAAAGACTAGACATAGAGCCAAGGACTATTGCCACAAAAAGGATCAGAATACTACAAATTCTGGCACTAATAATCAAGTCAATGCTACTAAGATGGATTTTGATCTTGCTATTGTAATTTCTAAAATAAATATGGTAATAAATGTCCAAGGCTAATGGATTTATATAGGAGTAACAAGGAACATTTTTGGAGACAAAAATTTATTCTTAAGCTTTACACAAATATCTGGTGATGAAAAACTCTACATAAGAAATTCTTCCTCGTCTTTTGTTTAAAAAAAAGGAACTATATTGTTAAAGTTCACTTCTGGAAAAATTATAAACCTAAAAGATGTTTTATATGTTTCCGATATAAGGAAGAATTTAGTGTCTGATCCACTGCTTAGTAAAAATAGATTCAAACTAGTTTTTGAATTTGACAAGTTTGTACTTACTGAGGCAGTGATGTATGTAGTATAGGTTTATTTGACTAAGGGAATGTTTAAACTAAATGTAATGGTTCCTAATGCTATGAATAAAGATAATAAATCCGTTTATATTACTAATTCCTTTGATATATGGCATGTTAGATTAGGACATGTTAATAATAGATATTTATATAGGATGGCTCATTTAGGATTATTACCAAAATGCAATGTTGATTTAAAAAATAAATGTGAAATATGTGTTGAGTCAAAATTTGCTAGGCAAAGTTTTAAAACTGTTAAAAAAAGATCAAATGAATTACTTGGATTAATTCATAGTGATCTTTGTGATTTTAGATCTATACCTACAAAAGGAGGAAAGAATTATTTTCTTACTTTTATTGATGATTGTAGTAAGTTTTGCTATATTTATTTGATTAATAATAAAGATGAAGCCTTAGAAATATTTAAATTATTCAAGGCAAAGGTTGAAAATCAACTAGACAAAAGAATAAAAATTATAAGATCTGACATAGGTGATAAATATGAGTCCACTGCATTTGTAGAATTCTGTAAAAAGCATGGAATTATATATCAAACAATTGCACCATATTCTCCTCAACAAAATAGAGTTGCAAAAAAAAAAAATAGAACTTTAAAAGATATAATTAATTCTATGTTAAATAGTTCAAGGCTTCCATACAATTTATAAGGTGAAGCTTTACTTACTATAAATTATATATTAAATAGAATTTCACTTAAGAAAATAGATAAATCTCTTTATAAAGTGTGGGAAGGAAGGCTGCCAACTTGTAAAACCTTGAAAGTGTGGGGTTGCCTGGCAAAGGTTCAAATTTTATTACCTAAAAGAGCTAAACTTGGACCAAAAATAGTAAATTGTGCATTTATAAGTTTTGCTAAAAATAGTGCAGCATATAGATTTTTAATTATTAAGTCAGATGTAATAGATATGCATGTTAATACAATAATTGAATTTGTTGATGCTGAATTTTTTGAAGAAATTTTTTTTCTATAAAACAAAGAGATTAGATTCCTCTAAAAAGAGAATATATGATGATACTCTTGAAAAATCATCCACTTCAGGTAACAAAAATCCAAACTTAGAACCTAAAAGGGGAAAACAGATTAAAATTCCAAAAAATTTTGGTCCAGACTTTGTTAGTTTCTTAACAAAAGCAGAACCACAATCATAAAAAGAAACTATGTCTCCGTCAGAAGCTCTCTTATGGAAGGAAGCTATCAATAGTAAAATAGAATTCATTTTACAGAATAATACTTGAGAATTGGTAGATTTATCACCTGACAAATAAACCAATTGGTTACAAATAGATTTTTAAAAGAAAGCTTAAGGCCGATGGATCAATGACAAATATAAAGCACATTTAGTTGCTAAAGAATATCGACAAAAAGAAGAATTAGACTATTTTGATACTTATTCTCCAGTCTCTAGAATAACATCTATAAGGATATTAATTGCCATTGTCGCATTATATAAAATAGAAATACATCAAATGAATATAAAGACGGTATTTTTAAATGGAGAACTTGATGAAAAAATCTATATAGAGCAACCAGAAGGATTTGTGATTAAAGATCAAGAAAACAAAGTTTGTAAACTTGTTAAGTCATTATATGAACTTAAACAAGCGCCCAAACAATGGTATAAGAAATTTGATCATACAATGCTAACACAAGAATTTAAAATTAATAAATGTGACAAATGCATCTACACCGAAGTGATGAAAAATTCATGTGTGATGATATGTTTGGATGTAGATGATATGCTTATAATTGGGACAAGTAAGGATGCAATAAACTCTATTAAAAAGATGTTGAGTTCAAAATTTGACATGAAAGATTTAGATCCTGCTAATATTATTTTAGAAATTCAAATAAGAAGACATGCTAAAGGATATATTCTTACACAATCTCATTATATTGAAAAATATTAAAAAGGTTTAATCAATGTGATTGTAAACCTGCTGTGACTCTCTTTGATGTAAATTATCAATTAAAGAAAAATAATGGAGATCCAATTTATTAATTAGATTATTCACAAATAATAGAAAGTCTTATGTATTTGATAAATTTTACTATGTCAGACCTTGCTTATTCAGTTAGTAGGCTTAGTAGATATACAAATAATCTTAGACTTGATCATTGGATAGCATTGATCAGAGTATTAAGATATTTAAAATATACCTTAAATTATGGATTGATTTATAAATTATATCCACAAGTAGCGAAAGGTTATAGTGATGCAAATTGGATTTCTAATAACACAGAAACTAAATCAACAAGTGGATATATATTTATGTTAGCAGGAGCTGCATTTTGTGAAAATCCTCTAAATAGACGTGTATAGCACAATCTATCATGAAATCAGAATTTATAGCATTAGATAAGACTGCAGAAGAAGTAGAATGGCTAAAGAATTTTTTAAAGGATATTTCAGTTTGGCCTAAGCCTATTACTATAATTTGTATACACTGCGATAATATGGCAGCTCAAGCAAGGGCAAAGAATAGTGTATACAATGGCAAATCAAGGCATATAAGGCGCAGACACAATACAATTAAGCAGTTGCTCTCGAATGGTGTAATATCTAATGTGAAGTCAAAGAAAAATACTGATTCCTTAACAAAAGGCCTATTAAGAGAGCAATTTAAGTATAAGTCAAGGGAAATAGGTTTACAGCCAATTTAATAAGTTAAAACGAATGAAAACCTAACCTAACAGATTGGAGATCCCATGGTCTAGGTTCAATAGGCAAACTAGTTAGGTAAAACTCAATCAGAGAAACACACAATTTAATCTATTTCTATGATAAATAGTGTATTGAATAATGATGATATAGGATATGTTTTGCATTTAATAATACTAATGTAAATATAGTATTACCTATATGATAATAAATGTAGGGTTGCATTTATGAGAATAAAATGGTTAAATTCTCTAAAGCTATTATGAATACCGGGATATGTTCAAGACCAAAATGAATAAAAACGTATAAAGTGCAATATATTAACGATGTGTTATAAGTGAGACATATTGTCTTAATTTACTAAATTAAAATGAACAGTTTAAGAAATTATTTTCACTACTTCATTAAGTAAATTCGATATGGACTCATTAGAAAAAAGTTCAAGTCAAAAACCTTTCTTAATATATGATACATGAATTTATTGATTAAAAGGTGTTCTTAATTTTTTAATTCAAATATAGGGTATTGTTGAGATGTATAAATTTGAACAGAAAAATCAAGTCTCACATGAAAAAAAACAATTTTTATTAAAATACTATTTATAAATCCATGTTATGTGGGCTTAAAGAATTGCCAACAAGTAATGGGCTTGTTGGAACTCCAAATTCACCTGTATATATATATATATATATATATATATATATATATGGCTTTGGGCTTAGGCTCAGATGACATCCCATATTTTTAATTAGTTATATTATTATTATTTTAATTATTAAAAGTTATAATTGTTCAAAATAGTTATTATTTTTTTTTAAAGAGTTGTGTTTTTTTTTTCAAAAGTTGCATTAAATTGTAACCTGTCAGAAACATTATATTAATTCGTAACAAGTATAACTTTTTAATAAAATTGTCTATAAAAATAGTATGTACAAAATAAAAAAAAAAAATATAACATTCATAATATAAAACACCAACCAAGTTCTTGTCAATTACTACATTTTACTTGATTTCTAAAATTGCATTGTTTCAATTTCGAAGATTTGATAGTTGTATGTTGAGAGATAGATTCTATTGTCCTTTAAGCAATTAAAAGAAGGGAAAAAATACTGTATTAGGATATTACAAATTATTGCAAGCTTCTTTTATTGTTATTCTACATTTCAAGTATCAAGTAAAATTATTTAATTATTCTATATTTATACATTTTTTTATTCTATTAAAATTTCTTATTAATTACTCTGTTTAATTGTGTTTTTATTTAACCAACATAAATATCTATTATGTTTAATAAAAAATAAAATATTTATATTTTATTTGGTATTGTTATATGCTAGAATAATAACCAACCTATGAAAATCATCATTTTTAGTCCATTTGAAAGTGTATTAAAATTGTAAAAATTGCTTCCTTGTCATTTTCCTTTCATATAAAAAAATCTAGTCTTTGGCACGTGATATGAAGTTGCGCACGGAGTCTCACTGGTGACTCATCACAGTCTTTATTGACTGTTGACAAAGTAAAATAAATTATTTTTGGTTTTTAAAAATCATCCTCCAAGACCATTTTTGGTTGGCCGCCTTCATTCATTTATATTATTAGGAATCATTCTATTCTGTTGAACTCTTGAAAACTTTTAATGTAAATAGATATTCCAATTTATTATCATTAAAATATTAAAAAAATATTATCCCCTTTAATTTCGTTCAAAGTAACTAACATTCTCAAGCAATAAAATTGAAATGAAAATTTAATACAATAATATACATAAAAAAAAAATTTATTATAAAATATAATCCTAAAATTAAAATATCTTCAAGAATCAGAAATATAATGACCACTTTTTTGAATGGGACGTATCAAAAGACAAAATGATGCGACGGAAGATTATTGATAGATTTTTTAATAAATGTGGGGTACGCACGACAATAGATAGAAATAAAATAATGGTACGCCATTGAAAGGCGTAGCGAGGCCATTTCTCTGGTCCAATGCAAACTCACTTGTTATTTTACCGGTTTTACAAGTTTTCATAGTAAGGAATATATATATATATATATATGACAATAATTAAATAAATAACTTTTAGGTTATTGATTTTTATTTATACCCTAAATTTTATTATACATACCCTTTTATCTGAATACTGAAAAATTAATGTTTACTAACTATAATTTTATAAATATTTAGATATTTTTTAATTTAATTTTTGTTATTAGGTATGTTAATTTAAAAAAAAAATTACTGTTAATTTTTTGTATTATACTTTTTAAAAAATATATATATTTAAAAAAAAAGATTTTGAAGAGGCCAAATAAATATATCAAAGGAAAAAAAATCAAGAAAGGGATATGAGATTTACTTTAAAGACAAATAACAACATACAAGAAAAAAAAAAATTAAAGAACAATAATTAATAAAACATATAATTAAAATAACTTATAGCATTGCAAAGTAAGAAAATAAATATAGAAAAAAAAAGTCATAATTACTGGTCAAATCTAAAAATAAGCAAACCCTAAAGAGATAATTTTATCATTAGAGTTTTAAAACATTTTTTAATATCTTTTGCTTGATTCCGACGAATTGATTTTTGATTAATTAATTTCTAAATTATATATTTTTCAAATAAATTTTATTTATTTATTTATATTTTGGCAGAAGCCTAATATCACCAATCACTTGCTTCCTTTGTTTTATTTTATTTTATAATCAATTATCAAATATTATAATACGAGTTTTAAAATATTTTTTAATATCTTTAGCACGATTCAAACTAAATGATTAATTAATTCTAGAATATTTATTTATTAATTTTATATTTCGATGGAAACCTACTATAACCGGTCGTTAGTTTGCTTGCTTGTCCGTCGAAGAAGAAAGAAGTGGTAATATACGATGTTCATATAAGTCCCAAAAGCAATCACTTCACTTCAAACCTCAACGATACAAAATCTACAATTCATTTCTGTCTCCACCCTTCTCTGTTTCTCTCTCTCTTTCTTTTTTCCAAATCGCCGGCGTCAGTTGTTGGCAGCCGGAAAGCTAGGAACAGATGATGGGAGACGATTATTTGCAGCTCTTTGTGGACGAGACCACGCTGTATAACCGCATTGTGTTGGGATACTTGTTGCCGTATAGATGGTGGGAGCCGCTTCCGCATGTTTTGCAGACGTGGCTTCGGAACTATCTTGCTGGAACTCTTCTCTACTTCATTTCGGGATTCTTGTGGTGTTTTTATATATACTACTGGAAAAGAAACGTTTATGTCCCGAAAGGTAAACCTGTTATATCTATGCATTCTGGTGTGTTAATGCTTGTTCTTTCCTTGAGATTGATTTATGAGATGGGGTTGGTTTGGTTGGAAAATTTTGATCCTTGGCTTTTTTCCTTCAATTGATAGATTTGGTTTCATTTTTTTTTTTTTTTATAAAATTCTTCTCATATGTGTGTGTGTGTGTGTAAATTTTTAATTATATTTTCATTGTTTGTGTTGGAGTAATCATGTTTAACGCTATATGGGTAAATTTGGTTCTTGATTTGGAAACGCATGTTTGATTTCAGATGCGTTTCTTTAAATCTTAATTTGTATAGCTTAGTTGTTAGCTTTGTATCTCTATTGGACTACAGTCAGTTGATGAATTTACGAAACATATTTTGTGTTATTGATTCTGGTAAGTGGTTGAGATTTAATGTGGTTTGATTAACAGTCAATATTTTGCTTGTTAATTTATTATATTATTTCTATAGTGACAGTATTCTTTCTCTTAAAAGTATTTAGTATAACTCGTATTTTTTAATCTATTTTACTTTTAGGTTGCTGATGGTCATTTTTATTTTTGTTTCAACTGGATGATTTGTGTCGATATTATTATCATTTTCAGATATATATCAATTATCAGCTAATTTGCACAAGTATACAATTTAACAAAATATGATTTCTTTTGCGTGCTTGATTTCTGTGATCCGCTTGGGAATAATTTGATTCTTGCCTTTCCATAAACGTTTTGGTATGCTGAAGAGTTCTGTTCTTAAGATATTAAGGCAAAGGATTGAAAAATCATTTTAAAATTTTCATATGATTTTCAAGTTCAGAGTTTGTTTTGTAGTTCTTGATGCTTAGTTTTTCTTTTATATACAGAGGATTAGCTGGTGTAGACTGAATTTGGCAATATCTTATAACTTATAAAGCCTTTTGTTTGGCATTAAAGACGCAAGATATCGGTGTCACAAACTGATGGAACTGTCCACAGTTGCTGATCTGTTGGAAGATTTTGCTCTGTTATATGGTGTCATGATTTGTTGCTTTAGGCCAAGTAAATGATGCAGTATTCATGAAAGTGCATGTAATTGTTGTTCATTGTATGTTGATATTTTGATAGATTATAACTTCTACACCCTCCTAGGGCGACATGTTTATTTTCTTCCTTGCACATTCTCATTGCAGATGCCGTTCCTGCTAGAAAGGCCATGGTGTTGCAAATCTATGTTGCTATGAAGGCCATGCCATGGTACTGTGCCTTGCCAACTCTTTCTGAGTACATGATTGAAAATGGCTGGACAAAATGTTTCTCTAGAGTAAGTGATGTTGGTTGGCTTCTCTACCTTATGTACTTAATCATTTACCTTGTACTTGTGGAATTCGGGATTTATTGGATGCACAGAGAGTTGCATGACATAAAATTTCTATACAAGCATCTTCATGCAACTCATCACATCTACAACAAGCAAAATACTCTATCACCATTTGCTGGTATGTTCTCAGTCTGCTCGCTTTAGTTTTTGTAATTGATTGCCGTGGCTGTTCAAGTTGAACCTTGATTTGGATTTGATTAATAGGCTGGCTGGTAACTAGCAAATAATGTTATGTCCTGTCTTTGTTTTTCTACTAGAAGGTGCATTCTTCTATTAAAAAAATAATCATGTTGGAGCAGTGTAAGATGAGAAAAAGTGGGTTAAGCAATTGCAACCGCCATGGCCATCAGCAAACCGAAAGTAATATTCATTGATTTCCATTGTCAATGCCTAATCATCCCCATGTTTTCTTTCAATTCCATGTCTCTCAAATTGGTCTTCCACTTTCTAACAATTTGATTCGAATAATAGACCAATAAAATTATAGGTGAAATGCTTTTCAAGGAACTTGAAGATTTTTAACATTTATAAGTATGGAAATTCCTCTTGTTTGGTACATGTTTATCTGAATTCCATCTATCTATGATCAAAGCTTGAAGTATTTTCCTTAATAGTTGCATCTCTCTAGTTGACTTTTTGAGCTTAATCATCACTGTCTTTTCTTGTCATTCTTGTCTTCATGGTCAGCATCAATTGTCATTCCATCCTTATGGTTTCAGCTATAGTGTTTTCCATGTCTCTCAATCTTATCTAGCAGTGAAATTCTGGATTGCTAACAGCTTTAGCTTCAATGAACTTCAGAAGGTTATCTACTCAACTCAATTGCTTTGAAAGATTTCAAAGGCTCCCTTAGAGTCCTCAATTTGTAAAAATTTATTTTCTCACCCTGACATAACTTTTAAACTCTTTTTTGATTTAATTTTTCTTTTATGAAATCATACTTTTCCAAGCCATCATGTAAAACTGTTATCCTTAATCCTTTCCCATAAAACGATTTGGGTTCAAACTTAGTTTGCACCCTCATTTTCCTGCTGTTTGGTTTCAAGAAATTTTACTGGATCCAAAATCATTGTTCTTTAAAGTTTGAACCCTGAATTTACATATTTCCTGAGATATACCAGAATGCGACCGATGATAAATTGAAGAACGTGCACAAAATTCTATGCATTGTTTACTGCAATAAGGTCTTAGATTAGAAAGTTAGTGAAACAGGATGGACATGACTGAATTTTATTTCTTATTGAAAGTTTTACATTCTGTTCTGATCAATCTTGTTAACCCATTTACTTTTTGAGCTTCCTGGCTTTTCTTGAAGAGTTACTGTAGTTTCCTTGATCTTCATGTGCTATAAATTCAACCACCTGGACAAACCTTACCTTAATTACTTTTATCAATTAAAACTCAACAGAACGAGGAACTATGGTAAAATCTTTCATTGAAGTCAGGTCAATAACTTTCATGGGCCAAATCTTATATCCTATGAAGTTTTGTAGAGGCGACATCGTCAATTTTCTTGTAATTGGGCCTATATATTGAATTCTCTCTTCCAGGTGGCTCTTCAATGCACTTTTTATTTACTTAAAAGTGTTTCTGTGTTTCAGGTTTGGCATTTCACCCTATCGATGGTATACTGCAGGCTGTGCCCCATGTTATAGCTCTCTTCCTAGTTCCAACTCATTTCAGCTCACATATAGGGCTCTTATTCCTTGAGGCTATATGGACAGCGAACATTCATGATTGTATCAATGGCAGGCTATGGCCCGTGATGGGAGCTGGCTACCACACCATTCATCACACAACATACCGTCACAATTATGGTCATTATACTATATGGATGGATTGGATGCTTGGGACCCTTCGTGATCCTGATGATGATGCATCTGGAAAAATGATGTGATGCATGTGTGCTTACCATGACTTTTATCTTTGAAAAATCTGACGGTATTCTTAATAGTTTTTCCGTTGGTTTTACTCTGCTGTATGTGGTCTTCTGCATGTAAATCTTGTTGATCGTTAGTTTACTCCAGTGCCCATGACTATGAACTTGGTGTAAAAGAAGAAAGAAGCTTTCTAGGTGTTATCGGGGAGTTTTTTCTCCTTAGTATTTAGTTTGCAGCTACTCATAAGCCCTACAAGCCGGAATGCACAATTTGTTAAGTTGTATTGTGCAATTTGTGGGGCATATTTTGAATGCAATATAATTTTTCTTTAGCTGGAAAAATGTCGTTTTTGTCTTCTACCCGCAGAGCTTTAATATTAAGAAGAGCCAAACAAGAAAAAGCCAGCAATTTGCATGCATTTTGTCCCGAATCTAAATGAGCTCTGCTATTTGTGCAGATCAATTATTCATGTTTATTGCCATTTTAAAGATTTGAGCAATGTTTGAGTTATAAAACTTTTAGTTTGGATGGTAAGATTGGAAATGCAATTAGGCAGATAATGCAAAGCCCAAATTTATCAAAGAAATCGAAAAATTATTGGGCACGATGGTGCAATAAGGAGCAAGGGGAAGTGTAAACTGCGTTATTTGGTCAGATATCATGTTACATTTATGCTACAATATCTGGAGCGTTAGCATCATCCCTTGATTGCACAAGACATGTACAGCTAAAGCACCATTTAATTTTTCATATAAATACTTTTATTTAATAACTAATGTTTAACAACTATCAAATTTATTTATATTTAATAGATAATATTTAACAACTCCGAGTATATAGGATTAAGTGGTGTGGAATTTGGTTGCTCAAAACTTAGAAGAAAAAAAGATTATTTGTTAATAATTTACATTTAACAGGTAATATTTAAGTTATAAACTAATAGTACAACACCAAGTTATAAACATAACTTCATCAATTTTTTTTAAATAATCTGACAAATGTTGATTTGGATAACTCACCCAACGAAAATTTAAGAAAATATCTCACTAATTACCATAAATACTAGTTCATCATATTAGAAAACACAATCAAGAAAATACATTCAATTTATATCAGTATTTCTAAAATCTTTCTCTTTTTAAAAAAAAATTACTTTTTTTTTAAAGATTTTGAACCTGATTTAAATATTAGAATTTACGTACACATTCTTTTTGTGATTCTAGAGTGTTAAAAGATGGATACTGCAGTGTATTTATGGACGGAAAACTTGATGGAGTATTTCACTAACGTGAAAAAGATAAAAATCTATGTCGTGATTGAAATTTTTTTAGGTAAAAAATTTCAGGCATAATCACTAATTATCTATTTTTTTTTTAATCTTTTCTAATTGCCAGCTCTATGAAATTATTACGTTGGCATGTATTTGAGTCGATGATCCTCAATTTCTTTTCGGCTACTCATGGGCCGCCAAGATTGGGATAGTGTGGTGAATTTATTCTGGTTTATGAATTATTAAACAAGCCCAGACCTGTTTGCTTTGCTTGCCGTTACTTTTTCTTTTCAAGTCATTATTAATTTTAAAATATATTATAATTTCTATGGTGGTCTAGTCTTCGTAAAATATATTTGTTAATTTAAATATAAATAATATGTTCAAAACTATTCTATTTTTTTAAAAAAGATTATTTTCTGCTTTATATATATAAAATAAACACACACACACAAAAAAATACACAGAAATATGAAAAATTATAATATTTCATTCTACCATAACAAATACAATGACATTTTATTTCTGAATTATTTCAAAATGAAATTACCAAAACATCACGCTTCTCAACTGGTTCATACAGATTACAGATTCTTACAGTTTACAGACACAAGGTCGAGAGATTTAATCGATAGCAATCCCATCTGCTCACAAATATGGCGTAAAATGTACCACAAAATCTGTCAGTTCAACATTAGATAAATCACCAAATTGTCTTTTGAGTTGTGGAAAGAAAGAAAATCGCCATGGCCACTCCACTCATGCCCGCAATTCTGTTTCTGTCTTCTTCTCCGTTAAACACCACACAATTCCAATCTTTTTCTGTCATTTGCTCCGCAGCAAACCCAAAACAATTATCGCCAACGACATTCAAATTCATAAACCCGAAAATTTCGCTATCACCAAACCCCAGCTCACAACCAAATGTACCTATTAATAAACTGCCGACGGCTCCATGGATGAGGTCTTCTATTGTACATGAACCCCACGAAATTGTCAACCCCTCCAAACCCAAAATCAAGAAGGACTATGAGAAAACAGACCGGCCATTGACTGGTAAAGAAAGCGGTGTTAGAGGAAAGAAAGCAATGAAGAAGATTATACAAAACCTAGAAAAGCTTCAAAAAGACCGAGTTTTGAACGATTCCCAGAAGAACCGGTCGGAGAAGTTTGAATTTAAGAGGTGTTTTGAGAAGAAGGTAAGTGATGAGGTGGAGGAGAGGATTAGTTTTGGCGGGAAAGTTCCATGGTTGAAGGAGGAGAAATTTGTGTATAGGAGGATGAAGAAACAGAAGGTGGTGACTAAAACTGAGATGAGCCTTGATAGGGATTTACTTCAGAAATTAAGAGACGATGCTAGAAAGATGAGGAAATGGGTGAAGGTTAAGAAAGCTGGGGTCACTGATGCTGTTGTTTCTGAGATTAGGTTGGCTTGGCGGAGGAATGAGCTTGCCATGGTCAAGTTTGACGTTCCTTTGTGTCGAAATATGAATAGAGCAAGAGAAATTCTGGAGGTTTGCTTTCGTTAACTTTGTGTTACTGTTTTTGTTTCTAAAGAAGTTCAAGTTTATAGATTTCTCCTTTTATCTATGAATGGAAAGGTTTTATACGATAATTAGAAGCATGGTCTAAATGCTGATGACTTTACCATAAACACAAAATGGACCCTTTTTTGTGTAATTTGACTGTGGGATGTTTAGGAAATTATTCCGGTTGATTAGATTGTCAATGTATCATGCATGCTATAGTAATCTCATAAAAATTGCACCTTCAAAATTAGATCTTTCTTTATCTAACTAATTAGTACACCCACTTTTGTAGTTTGATCTGTTCCTTTATCACACCTATGAGGCTAGGTAAGCTTTCGTACTGGGTTTCCTCTTAAATTGTTTGCGGGGAATTTCTTTCTGAAGAGAATGCCCAGTCTTACTGCTTCATCTCCAGTTTCTCTGAATTCAATATTAGGAGTTCTGGGATGAATATATTTTTGGTTTCTGACTTTGTTAAACTGTAACGTAAAATGTTATTGGTGAGAAACATTTTTAATGCATTACCTTCTGATTTTCTGGCACTTACAGTACTTTTCTATGTTGTATTTTCAATGAACCATCTATTAAATAGTAATGCCAAGATACTATTGGCACGAAATGAGTTTATATATGTTGACAATTTGTAGTCAGTTGGATATTTTTCTGAATCTGTATTACGTGCTGTAATTGATACTCTTAACTCCTTTCTTTTAACAGCTGAAGACTGGGGGCTTGGTTATTTGGACTAAGAAAGACACTCATGTTATCTACAGAGTAGACAACTATCAGTCAAAATCTTACGCGAAGATGCATCCATGCTTTGCTGATGGCCAAGAAACACCCTTGGCAAACCCAACTCGCTTGGATTTGGAAAATAAAGTTAATATTTCTCATATAAAATCTAATACCAGTACTGTAAAGGAAATCATGTGCGTAAAGGATGGAGAAGAGAAATCTTTGCCTTCTAGCATCTTTATGGATAAAAATTTTAGAAGTCAAAAAATAGATAGGTCTTTGTATGAGAGGGAAGGTGATAGGTTATTGGATGGCTTAGGACCTCGCTTTGTTGACTGGTGGATGTGGAAGCCATTACCAGTGGATGCTGACTTGCTTCCTGCAGTGGTTCCAGGATTCAGACCTCCATTTAGGTTTTGTCCACCAAATGCTAGATCTAAGCTGACCGATGATGAACTAACTTACTTGAGGAAGATTGCCCACCCTTTACCTACTCATTTTGTCCTTGGTATTTCCTTGTCTACTGTAAACATTTTATTGTTTGAGGTACAAAAGCATTAATTTATACACATTATTATAAAGTTTCATAATTAGCATAATAGTTAGTAGCTTATGCACCGTGGATTTGTGCTTGCATGAACTTAGTCTATTTAACATTCCTTTATTTGATTTATCTTATTATCTGAAGGAAGGAACAGGGGACTTCAAGGCTTAGCTGCTGCTATCTTAAAATTGTGGGAGAAAAGTCTCATAGCGAAAATTGCTGTGAAGTGGGGAGTTCCCCATACTAACAATGAGCAAATGGCAAATGAGCTTAAGGCAAGTTTGACAAGATGGAAATCAATTAACTTGTGAATATGTGACAACCATGACTTGTTGGGATTTATTATTTTATACATATTTCAAGACCAAGTAGTTTAGATTTCGGTCTCCACTCTAGTTTCCTATGTATGCCATCTTTCATCATTAAGGGTCACTGGCTCAGACTAGTCACCTACATTTTTGGGAGAAGGCTACCCTTCTCCTTACGGTAATTGCATAAAATTCATCTTGATTTAAGCGCCCTGCTGCTGTTTCCCTCTTGCTTGAATCACCATACTGTTGCCACAATCATGAAGTGTTGCTATGACCTAACTATTTTATCTTGACACCAGCTGTATCAATGGTTTTACTGTGTGGATTTGAAATGAGTACTGAGTGGTTGAAGGGTAGGATGCCATTTCTGAAAGCCTAATTGCTTTTCAATGAGCAATTCATTTGTTAGTACTCTTGTCGTGCTTTTGTGGGCTTGCCACACATGCCTATGACCAATTTCTGCAGAAATTCAATTTTTCTAATAATCATGTCTCGTGAATGCAGCATCTCACTGGAGGAGTTCTGTTGCTACGCAATAAGTATTTTATAATATTGTTTAGAGGCAAGGACTTTCTTCCTTGTGAAGTCGAAAGTCTGATAGTTGAGAGAGAAAGGGAGCTGAAAATATGCCAACTTTATGAAGAAGATGCACGGCTAAATGCAATCGAAACTTTTTGTTTGCCTGATGAACCTCTGGAAAGCACTAGCAAAGCTGGAACTTTATCAGAATTCCAGAATATACGAACTAAATTTGTAGATATGGAAAAGGGTAACAGAAAGTTTGAACTTCAATTGGAAGCTGACATGGAAAGATTAGAGAAGGAATTGAGAAAGCAAGAACGCAAGCTTTTCATTGTAAGATCACTAGCATCTTCTTATTGATGTGGAACTCTTTGTGGAAAGACACTCACTATGGTTCTTGCAGCTTAACAGTAAGATAGAGAAGTCAGCAAAGGAGTTATCAAAGTTGAATTCTGCATGGAAACCCAATGAGCTGGATCCAGACCTGGAAATGATTACACAAGAGGAGAGAGAGGTTCTTCGTAGGATAGGACTAAAGATGAACAGTAACTTATTGCTTGGTAAGAAAAACTTTTTCCTGTTCATAGGTTTGGGAATTCTTATTAAGGAGCCAGGGACTGGAAGTGCCATTATTCTTGGTTACATATTTAAACCTACCAATCACTTATAAGATCTATTAGATTGCCTCTGCATCACATACTTGCTGTTTGCAACCTGAATCAACATTGAAAGCTCCTCATTCATTACGAAATCATAGTGAATTTAGCAATGCATGGCATTATTACTTTCAAAAGTCATAAGCTTGCAATGAGTGTCTCGGGCTCTTTGAAATCTGGTATTTGTACAAATTTTTTTCATTTTCTGCCTGGACTTTCTTCTATCCACAGTGAATTTGAATATTTTGCTTACTAAATATTGTATCTATATACCGACTACGGCATTTAGAATCTGTTTGCAATCTACAGTATCATGTAGGTTTTTATTTTTATTTTGGAAATATCCTTTTGCCCTATTACCAAAATGTATTCTTTCGTTACTTCTCTATATTCTCATTTTGGTGGTTATTCGGTATTAAAATTTGCCCTGCACCTTTTAATTTTGTAATCTTTTACTCGGTCAATACAGTTTCAATAACATTTTCCTGATGGATTGACCATCCATGATAGTTGACCAGTGTTTGAAAAGTCACGGCAGACTCCACTTGCCTTAGTGGTTCTATAAATATGATTTTGATTTCTTGTAGTTGATATTGACATGATCTTTAACACGTTGACTCCATGTATTTGTTGACGTAAGCATTAATAGCAGAGGTACGTGATTCAAATTTTTATTGGGAAATGTTTCACAAACATTCACACATTTTCTTTCTAGAAATGTCATTCATTATGGCAAGTAGTCCTAGTTGTAGTTATAAGCTAGTTCTTTGCAGTTGTCTGATTCTGCTTCTCTGGTCACACATTTTGGTTCAATTTTGGCTTCAGGCAGGCGTGGGATCTTTGATGGTGTCATAGAAGGATTGCATCAACACTGGAAGCACAGGGAAGTTGTCAAGGTGATCACCATGCAGAAACTGTTTGCTCAAGTAATTTATACTGCAAAAGCACTTGCAGCAGAAAGTGGTGGAATTCTTGTTTCAGTGGACAAGTTGAAGGAAGGTCATGCTATTATTATCTACCGTGGCAAAAATTACAGACGTCCTTTAAAGTTGATGACTGATAATCTGCTTTCTAAAAGAGGAGCATTACGAAGATCTCTTGAAATGCAGAGACTTGGAGTAACTCTTGATCTCTCAGGACTTTGTTTTTGTTTTACTGAAAATTTGCACCTATCCATTTATTGTTCTGTGTAGCCATGGCTGATGTGGGCCTGATACTCTGCTCTGTTTTCCCTTTTTGGTTCTTTGTTGTTACAGTCATTAAAGTTTTTCATGTGCCAGAGACAGCTCGCGATTTCTGATTTGAGAACAAAACTTGTAAGCCTTAAAGACTTTGTTTTCACTAGAAATACCTGGATCTTTTATCTTTTGAAGGTAGTATGTGATGTGTGTGTTGAAAAATTGAGTTGGTAAAACCTCTAAGGTGGTATCAGGGGTCATGGCTATGAAATTTTCTCACTTCTTGTTGGAGATGAGGGGTTTGGTTTACATTCATGTATTATGTAGAAAATATTTTTTTCTTTAGAAAGAGCTAATATGAGATGAACTTGGGGAAGAGCAGAATGAGGCAATTTCATCTGTATTTTCTCTTTAACTGTCCCAAACTGTCAAGCCAAAATTTTACTTCCATCGTGTGCATTTGGCAAAGTACCTCATTGCTGTACAGTTAAATTGAGGCCATCATTCATTCTTTAACTGATGAATTTTGCAGGCTGAACTGCAAGAAACCAGGGAAAGAATCTGAAAACTACTTAGCTAAAAGACGTATGGCATAGTGATACCTCTTAAATTATTGATTCTTCTATTGGGAAAGGAAGCAGATTTGGCATGGAAGAGGAATTTTTGCCCATCTGTTGCCACTAACCAAATTTACTTTGCTTACACAGGTAAACTTGTTCTTGTTCTGTTAACTTGTTTACAAATTTAGGCTTTGCATTATATTTTTCCTCAATATCTCGTTCGAGTTTACATGTTCACGGGCATGAATAGATATGAGAGTGAGATGGAGTATGCTTGATGCTTAAGCAAGCTGTGGGTTGTTTTTGGGACATCCAGCTCATGTGGTCCTGTGCTAAGTCCCATATTTATATTCTAAGTCCCATATTTAGAATTAAGCAGTTTACATTACCATAACCTGTAGGATACACTATTCCTGCTAGGTGATTTCGGGACAATGTCATTTAGAGCAGGAAAAATTTAATGCAAGGGACAAGGGTATCGCATGCAGCACAAGCCACAGTGTTCCACAACAGCACTATGCATAATCAATCTTATGCCGCATTGGCCTCCTTATCTGCTCAGAGAATCCGGCAGAATTACCTTTTTCCTTTAGGTTATGTCACTGGTGACATTGCTGTATCAAACTCACAAAGTTACCCTCAGACCATAGCAGCAGTTTGAAATGTCTTGTGTAATTTACGCTCTTTGATACGTTCAACTTTTTTACATTGTTTGGCTACTTGAAATGTTGAACTGTAGTACAACTATCCCCAGATGAACACGTGCATATCATTGTCATACAATTTGCAGGGTCAGGTGTTTCCAGTTGACGCTGTTTAATTATCTAGAGCAATTTTGGGGCAAGATTTTGTCAGAATTTAAACATTCATATAAACCTTATGCGAATAGTAGTGCTAGAATTACAAATTCAGTATCCAATTGTGGAATATAGATTGATATGATATTGTTGTATGATTGTCATATGGTTCACATTATTTATTTACATCAATTGAATTAATTTTTTATTTTTATTCAATCAATACTATCATATCAAATTTGTACACAATAATTTGTATCAACAATTTATATTTTTAGCATTATTTTTATGCGAAGCACTGCTTTGTGGATCTTCTGTGTTGATGGTGAGAAAGGCAACATTACAATAAAAAAATTGTTTTATAACCTAGTTCAAAATTTATTGAGCATTCCCTCCGTGTAATAATCAACCAATAAATTTCACTTCCGTTTTACTTCTATTGCAGTTGAGGTCAAAGAGTTCTTGTAGTTCATTATCGGTACAGATTGTTTAACGGGTATAAATACATTTGACATATTATTATCTCTCTGTTGACAGTAATGTTGGAGAAGACCGTTTAGTAGATTTTGTGGGCAAAGGCATTGTAGGTTTTGGTGGAATTGGCAAGTTCCCTAGGCTACCTTCGAACATCTCCACCACCTTGGTCATTGATGATCTGTCATCTGGTATGAATACATTTGACATATCATTTACTCAATGCAGCCTTCCTCTAGTGATGCAATCTCTGTTGACAATGACGTTGGAGACAACTGTTTAGCAAATTTTGTGGGCAAAGATAGAGTAGGTTTTGGTGGAATTGGCATGTTCTGTAGGCTATATTCCAACATCTCCACCACCTTGGTCATTGATGGTCTGTCAGCTGGATAAGTTTGAATACACCACAAACTCACTATGATCATCTTTTTCACCATCTCCTTCTCCTCTTCAGTGATAGCCCCATCGAACTGTAATTCCCTGCCAGGCTCAAGATGCTTATAAATCGAATTGGGGAAGTATATTTCACTGCTGTGAGACAATCTAGCCTCTTCTTTCTTTGTTCCTCGGACTATTTCAAGAATCATCATTCCATAACTATATACATCAGACTTGTGAGATACTCCTCCAAAGCTTCTGCAGGACACTTCCGGTGCAATATATCCTATAGTCCCTCTTGCATCCAGCATTGACATGATACTCTCTTTCTTTGTGGATTGTTTTGCAAGCCCAAAATCGGATATTTTGGGACAGAAATCTTCATCTAAAAGAATGTTGTGAGGTTTTATGTCGAAATGCACAATCCTTACATTACAACCTCTATGTAAATACTCGAGTCCTCTAGCGATCCCGGTTGCAATTTGATATATTGTTCTCCATTCCAACTTGCGGTCTGTATTTGAAGATTCCTGATCATATATAAACTTATCTAAAGATCCATTAGGCAAGTATTCATAGATTAGTGCCCTTTTCTTCTTTTCGTAACAGAACCCGAGAAAATTGACGACATTTACATGTGATGTTCTACTAATGCTGTCCACTTCATTGATGAATTCCTCTCCGTTACCCTTGGATGCCTTCAACATCTTCACTGCTACAAGACGACCATCAGGTAGCTTTCCTTTGTAAACTTCGCCATAGCCTCCTCTACCAAGTTTATCGGTGAACGATTTTGTCATCTTCTTAACATCAGAATAATTATATCTTTTCGAAGCCAGAGATCGGTAATTTCTGATAAACGCCTCCATGTCTTGATCATTCTCTGTGTTCTTCTTCCAGAACACGAGGAGACGGAAAAAATTGTTATCATCCCCGCCACACCCCCTGCAACACCTGCATTGCATAGATAGTAACAAGCAAGTGTGACAACTTAAAAATTATGGCACGACTGACGTCACAATCATAACTGCAAAAGAATCTACTGCCAGTGAAAAGCTGGTCAGATAAACATATTACCAAGGAAAATCTTCCTTCTCGTGTTGGAGAACGATCCTGCAGCATAAACAAAGTGTCAGCCGCTTTGCTGTTGTGGCAAGTAACTGTCAGGAAATGGACCTGATGAATCTAAACTTTAAATTGAATTGCATTACACTTGCATTTTAAAAAGGAAGTAAACTTTTAGAAAACTGAAACAACGGCACCAGCATTACATGCTCTAGACTCATTAGCCCCTACTTCTATGAAGACATCCTAATATTTGACACCATCTAATTGGCAGCCAGATAAGCATTTCATAATGGGAAGCACAATATAAGAGCCAAGGGGATATTATTGCGAAGTGAAAGTGTGAGATTAATTCCATCTCATACCAATTGAACCTCATAGTCCCTCTGCCAGCAATTTCCTGAACCTGGCCTTTCTCATCGGCATCTCTTTCTAAATATCTCATTACTTGATAGGGAACGTTTATCATTCACCAAGTTGAAAAAAGAGAAAATGCACAGATGTATTGATTAGCAATCCATGGAGACAAAAGATTACACCTTTAGCTTATATGCAATTGTTTTCTTAGCTTGAAGAAAAAGCTAACTAGGTGAAATCTAGACTCTCCTACTTACAGACACGACTCAAAGATCTAAGGGTGGATTGAGCTTATCAAAATCAGAGTAACATAAATTGTTGAAAATAAGAGGAATGTCTACGTCTGCACTAGATTCCAAGCCCAGTGTTGGGATGTTTGCTTCCTTTGCGTTTCTGAAACTGTGAGTCGTCTATTCCTCTTTATTCGAGCCTGCTCTCGACTTTGGGCTTGAGTTATCCAGGCCCTTGACATATGAACCCGTAGCATATTCAAAAC
>JAWDEX010000022.1:3680113-3704995 GCA_035221805.1 Trichilia hirta
CCATTTTATTAATTGTAAACAAATTTACAACTAATTATAAATTTATATATACAATGAAGTAATGCCCCGAACAATATAACACGATTGGTTCTAGGGCATATCTCCAACAATTATTTCATATAGGTAGTTAAAACTTTTTGAAATTATGGGAGCTTCTTGGCATAACTTTGTAGTTATTGTTCATTAATGGAGCACTTGGTATTATTCATCCTCAATCAAACTTCATAGGGATGTTAATAAGCATTATTAATTCGTTAATATGTGCCAATTAAATTCTAACTAATTTATATGAAAAAAAAAATAAAAAACACAACTTAGCATCAGTCATTAACTGTGAAATTTGGCGTAAATTTTGAAACTTCTAAAAAATGTAAGTTTAATGTGGAGTACTTCTATAGAAATCATTTCCTGACGAAAGTTCCTTTCTGAGAAATCATCTTGAAGTAATTTTTTGAAAAAACACTGATCAAATATCTTAAAAAATTGCACTTTCAATTAATTATGTTTGATCCAAAGACGCTTCCCATAATAGGATTATGATATATAAAGGTCTCTCTCCCAAAAACTCTCTCAATTCAGACCAATAAAATAAAAGCCATAGCACTAAAATATTTATCATGATTGAATAGTAAACCAAACATTTATAGTCCAAGTCGTCATTGATTACGCAAGAATATGTAATCAACCCGCTTTACAAGTCTACCAAACCTATTGCTATCTTACAATATTTAGAAAAAGATGAAACAAGAAGAAATCCGAGAAAAAACACCAGAAAACAAAAGTAAAAAGTAAAAAAAGAGAAAAGGGAAAGAAAGAGAAAATTATTTTACATTGTGGAGGGATTGGTAGAAGATTCAATCATCGTCAACCGTATCCCATGCTTTTGATCATCATCATCATGACAAACATAAGCAAATTCACCATGCCAGTGAAATAACTCACCAAATAAATGACAGCAATCTATGTCGAAAACAAAATTTGTGAAGGAATCAAGTCACTATTTTATAGTGGATTTCTATGATAGTGATGGAGTTGTAGCAGAAGAATGTTGGAATGATCTCGACGACGGTGATTGGAAGAAGGGCTTTGGTGGAACTTGTAAGAATTCCAGGCCACCTTCCAACATCTCTGCAGCTTTAGTCATTGATGGTCGATCGGATGGATTGGTTTGCATGCACCACAAACTCACTAAAATCATCTTCCTCGCTATCTCTTCCTCCTCTTCAGTTACTATCCCATGAAGTTTCAGATCTTCTCCTGGTTCAAGACTCTTATAAATCGAATCTGGAAAGTACATTTCAGTGCTGCTGGTAGGAGATAACCGCTAGAAATATTATTTCTTACTCCAACCATTTCTAGAACAATCATTCCTAAACCACGCACATGGGATTTATGAGAAACTGCTCCAAAATTTCTGCAAAATACTTCCGGAGCAATATAAGCAGCAGTTCCTCTTGCATCTAGCATGAAGATTATTCTTTCTTTCTTCTTTCACAGTTTAGAAAGCCCCAAATCAGAAATTTCGGACTGAAACTTCGTCTTAAGAGGATGTTGCCAGGGTTTATATCAAAATGCACAATCCTACGGTCGCAACAGCGATGAAGGTACTCTAATCCTTGAGCAACACCAACCACAATTTGGTTTAATGTTTTCCACTCCAGGTGTTGATTTGCTTTCAAAGATTTTTTTGTCAAAAATAAACTTGTGAGCTGATTCATTAGGCATAAAATCATATATTAGAGCACCTTTTCTCTCATAGCAGAAACCCAGAAGAGTGACTATATTGGCATGGGAAGTGCTACTGATGCAAGCTACTTCATTGATAAACTCTTCTCCATTTCTCCTTGGACTTGTTTAGCACTTTAACTGCAACAAAACGACCATCATATAGCTTTCCACTGTATACAATCCCGTATCCTCCTTGTCCTATTTTGTCTGTGAATGAATTGGTAATTTTCCAGATATTTGCGTAGCTATAACGTTTGGGAGCTAAGGATCCATAATTCCTTACTACTGCCTCAACATCTTGAGCATTTTGTGTTTGTTTCTTCCAAAAGACAATTGCTTGGCACGACAAAATTTTTTTTCCTATGCATGTAGAAGAGAACCGAGTACCACAATCCCACTAACAGCTGCCAAAACGTGAAGCGATAATATAGGAATGTATTTTAGAAATGATAGCTATGCATGACTAAATCGGCAAAGGTCCAACAAATAGCTTTCCACGATATGTCGGTGTCGTAGAAAAAATAATAAGAATATAATTAATTATCTGACATACCTAAGATGACTCTGCTCCACACATTGACCGCAGATGAATATCCCGTAATATCAACCTTAAAAAAAGTCAAAAGCGACATTTTATTTATACAATAAATTCGGACTTTTAGGACGTTACTGTTTAGCTAACATAAAAGAAATCGTTTAGATAGAGATACGGCGGGTTGATTTAACTATGTACGTAGTATTTATGGACAAATTTCAAACCCTTTTAACTATTTGCAAGGGAATCAGGATTCTCCCCTTGTCTAATGTCTCATAAATTTTGAAGGAGATTGTGATAAGAAGTGATTAAAACGTTTAATAGTTAAAGATTTAATTGACTAAAACACTTTATTTTAATAATTATTTATAAATTTTAGACTCCTTTCCTCTCTTAAATACCTAAGATATGTTCTAACAAACCTTCACTGGGTTCCTTTTCAGAAAATAAAATAACTGGCATTTGTTATTGACTTCCAAGGCAATATGAAACTTCATGACTCCTCTTTTGTAGTTCATTTGCACTAACTTTTGCCCTAAAATAATTTAGTGACTCCAAATAATATTTTTGAAAAAAAATTACCGAACTCAACTCATTGAAACTGCTTACGGATTGGATGGTAGAATATTTTAGCTAGATTGTTAATAGTATTAAAGGAATGAAATATTAGGTTTTAAGGAATAGATGGAGTTTCTTCCTCCAAATTCAAGAAAATATATATTTTTTTTTTTAAGTTTTAATAAGAATGCGAAATTATTTATTACCCATAAAACACTAAATTTTATCTATTACTACTCAAATTTGGGTGATGTAAAGCTAAATTTTGACTTTCATCATTCGAGTTACACTTAGGGCATAATAATTTTCTTCTGTTTTTTTTTTAACAGTTGCACAATCAGAAGACTGATTTCAAAGAAATTAATTTATCTTTGATATAATATATTGGTTACAAATCATAGCTTACTTATTTTATTTCGAAATCTTAGTTTGAGTAACTCATTATTTTTTTCTCGTAAATTAAAAGTGATGTTAAGGATATAAAATTTTTGTACCAACTAATATGATATATTATTATTTATTAATAAAATATAAAATAAATAATATGAATTAAGGAAAAATCAATAATATCATGTTACATCTGTCAATTTGTACACAAGTACTTTTACAATTTAGAACTATTCTTCTTTAGTTATCAAAGTGAAAAAATATTAAGTAAGTAAATAAACAAAATCTTAATTAACAGAATAATAAAGATTCTTAAATATTTTATAAAAAATTAAATGAGGAAAGGATCTAAATTTATAAATTAATTTGTAAACTTACAAATATTAAATATTCTTAATTGGATCAAACATTATATACACTTAGTCGGATCAAGGTTTGAAGTTTGTACGGGCTTGAATTCAACTAAGCCAAGTAATTCATTTGACACATCTAAGCCGAATTCAACTGAGTAAGTCATTCATTTGACACTTGTAATTAAGTTTTAACGTTAAGAGTTAAGAGATTTGATTTACAATTTCTTGATCATTTTTTCATTTAATGATCACTTGTTATTCAATCAAAGCTTAGGGATTTTATTGAAATGTTTTATTAATGGATTCTTCCACATTAGACATAATGAGTCGGACATCTAGTGCTACCAAAAAAGTTTATTAGTAAATTATAATAATATAAATCGATTTTTTCTTTAGTGTCCATTAATATTTAATTTTAAAAGTTTGTATGGGTAGGTGAAGTGAAAACTCGGATATATGATTGAAAAAAAAAAAAAATTTATTGTAGTGAGAAAGAGAGAATTTTGGCACTTGATTTTCTTTCTTATTTATTTTTTTGTTTTGCTTATTCGAATGGATTGGGTCCCAAATAAATCAACGTGTAATAACTTCTCATACTTTTATACGTACCACATGGATAGATAGAATAGTTGGGTCTAAATTTTGAAAAGAAAGATTTTTTTTTTGTTTCGTTTGATTTTTTCAGTTGTGATATTAAATTCATTAATATTTTATAATTAAAGATGGCAATGGATTGAGTTTGGGTAGATATTATGAAATTTGTAATTTATATTTTATTTTTAACTGTATAAATTGTATTTTCATTCAAAATAATCCATACCAAAAATATTTCTGAAATTTTTTGTGGAAAATACATGTTGCACAGGTATTACACTATAAAATTTCTTCGGGTTAAAATTCAGTAAAAATATTTCAAATACAATAAAAAAAATATAAAAGTTAACAATAATTATTTTTCTAATATTTATGGGTATTTATGAAGAATATCCATTAGATATTTCATCATATTTAAAATCTATCAAACTAGTTATATATTTTTATTCTTAATACAAAATTCATTCTAAATTCATTACGTTAGGATTTGATACTAATAGATGTCCGTATTTGCAGGTTAAATTATTATCCTTAATTATATTTTTATATTAAAAATAATATGATTAAATTATAATAAATATTTATTATTTTTAAGAAAATACTTATATAAAGAAAAAAAAAATCATTTGAGCGTAAACATTTTTGGTTTCCTTTTGGAATTGTGTCTTCAAATCCAAAACAATAAATATCATTTTCAATTAAAAAATTTTTTCAAACAAATATTAATTAATAAGAAAGTAAATGATCCCCATTTTGCGATGACTTACGGCCATTTGGTAGTGTTTTAGATTATTTTCTATTTTCAGAATTTGAAAATAGTGTAATTCTTGTTCAGCAGCATTTTATAAAAATATTTCTAATGCTTTTTTTTTTTTTATTTATAAAGGGAATCCTGAAAATAACTTTTTATTATTTTTTATTTCTATATTTAAAAACATTATAATTAAAATATAACACAATTGATTTTAATAATTTTCTTAAATACATATATTATTTTATTTTTAATTAATACTTTTATGAGACACAATTTTATTATTTTTATTTTATTTTTTATAGGATAACACTTTTGCTAATTTATTTTATTTTAGCTTTTAAACAAATATAAAATTAATAAAAGAAAGACTTTTTAAATTTTTTTAAGAGATAGTTAATAAAGAATTTAATTTAATTAATTAAAATACATAAATTATAGTTTTTAAAATATTTTTTGTTTTTTACTGAAATATTTAACATAATGAAAAATTTTACCTTTATTTTTTTGTTATTTAAACAATTAATATTAAACCATATAATTAACATGTTAACAATTTACATTATATTTGATAAATATAATAATTAAAATTAATTTTTTTTAAAAACTATACTGCATTTAACATTTCTCATTTTTAGTATAAAGTTTATTAAAAATGTCATTGAACACATTCTTAAATTGTAAAAATATTAACTTAGAAACATCATTTTTATTTTTTATTTAATAAAAATACCGGTTGAAAAACAATATAAAACAGGCACTCACTGTTTTTAACTATTGTATTTTGAAATCACTGTGTATATATAAGCAAAAGAATCTCAATTGATATATATATATTTACCAAAAAGTAATTGGAGAAACGAGATATTGGGCGTTCATAGCTTTGGAAGTGGACAAATGAATGGATGTGGGTGATGGGGGGCAATAACAAGTGACTCGTTTCCGTACCCACACAATCCTCTAGACCGCACACATTCATCACACAACCTGTTATTTGCATACCATTTCAACCCAAAACCAAAATTTAGAGCTTCCTACAGAGTTATGGAATTGGGATTTGTCTGTATGGCCCCATCTATTGATTACCATACGGGAATTATGATGTTTTCAGAACAACTTTCCAAGTAGGTTCGAATAGAAGATATACCATCTTTGATTCTACTGGCGTTCCATAAGAAATAGTAATTTTCGGCCGAGATTGTATCATTTGAACCGCAGCTGAATTGATTTGGCAGTAGCACTGCCGAAATCTCAGCCTGTGCCCTCGGGCAATTGTAATACAACGTCATGTTTTGAGTGTCGGAAGCATAATGAAAAAGGGTGAAATTTAACGAAGTGTTCACCATTAAAGAGCATGTGTGACAAATAGATTCCCAGTAGTCTTCTCTAGCAACAGTGAGAGCTTTTGCTTCCTCGTTGATGTCCTGGACTAGGTAGTTCAAAATCATGATGGTAATCTCTGGGGAAATCTGTCACACGTGACCTCGCACCCCGGATATCCGCAATATTCCAACCGACTTGATTACAAGAGAGGATAACCAAGATTGTTTGAGTTTTTGCACGGTAACGGGGCGCCGCAGGTTAGATATTTTCCCATCCATTTTTGACGGAGAGGTCCAAATTCGGGGCAGACAAAGCCAATTCAATCCGTTAATTGACACAATTTGAATCCATTTAAAAGATTTATAAATCAACTTGCCAATTAAAATTTTACAATATAACATTCATTTTTTAAATTAAAGGTAATTTCATTATTTTACTTTTTAAAAATATTTTTATTATTTTATAAAATTCATATTTAGGTGCTTATTATTTCTTTTTAATTGATTTATGAGTTTTATATTAACTTATTTAGTGATTTGGAAGGATTCGAAGACGATTTAGTGCGAATAGAAAATTTTGGTTATAAAGTCTCTTTTGTGCACCTAAACTTTAAATATGAATTTCTTTCAATTGAAGAATCAAATTTAAAATTTGTTTAGTTTAGATAAAATTAGACAAATTTAAAATTTTATAGAATTAAATTTTAGGTAAATCGGAGTCCAGATAAGAAAGAAAGAAACAAAATTGCAAAGTAAAAAGTAAATAACTTAAAAAACCTAAGACGCCCCTCTGCGACGAGAAAATAACCTACTGCAGTAAGGAAGTAGCTCATTACAATGAGAGAATTCTCGTTGCAGTGAGACAGCTACTTGCTATAACGAGGAAATTCCTGCTGCAACAAGAGATTTCTCACTACAGCGAGTTTTTGCTTTCTTCTACACATTTAACTTTTAAACGCAAATTTTCATTGATCAGGAAGTTTGATTGACAAGCTATTTTTTTAAATGAAAGCTAACAAAATAAGGATTCTATTAAAATAAATTTTAATTAATTCTAAACTAAAATAAAAGAAAAATAAAGGCAAAAATTAAGAAGTACAAAATCAATTCTTTTGACCTTTAAAAATAAAATTTTTATTTTTATCCCTATCTTATTTCCTCTTCATTCTTAATTTATAAGGACAATAATAACTTTGTATCTTTATTATAAATGATTCTAACATTTAGAATCATTTTTCTTCTTCTTCTCCTCTTCCTTTCTCCTTTGCTTACTTTTTCTCTCCTTTCTCTTTAAACGAATTGATCTCTCTCACCAACAACTCAAATTTCTCACTCAAATCAATTTGTTTTTATCATTTTAAAGCTTTTTAATCAATTAATTTTAAGTGTTAATCATCATTCTTGGAGTTAAAAGAGAATGAAAGCTAGGATTTATAGAGAAAGTTAGGGCTTTTTGTTTTGATCAACAATTAAATTAAAATTTAATTTTTTCAAGCTAAAAATGCTCCTTTGGTAAGATTTCTGATTAATTTTAAATTTTAACTTAAAGAGTTTAAGGTTATTAGGTTTAGAAAATCTTAGAATGTAGACTTAAATTAGATCAAATTTAATATGCATTTGAAGAACTGACTTAAAAAATATTAAATTAAAAGATAGAATAGTTTAAAATGGGATTTGAATAAAAAATGAGATAAAGTTACTATTCATAATTACTGATTATAATTACTATTCATCTAAATATAGGTTTCTTTAAAAATTACTACTTAATCGTTAAACTCATATTTGAATAAAATTTGAAAGATATATGAACAGTTATGGGATTTTAAATGAATGAAAATTTTTCGAATAACCGAAATTGCTCAAGAATTCAATAGAATAGATTCAGTTATAAAAGCTTAGTATCTAAGGTATTTTATAATTTATAAATTTCATTTACTACTCTTTGAAATTAAAAAGTTAATGAGTTTATTAATATTTATATCATATATACTCTAAGAATCTACGCGATGAGGTTGTGAGAAGCGATAATTAAAGGAAGTAGACACTCTCCTCCAAAGTGAGTGAATTTGTTTTTATTTTTTTATATTTTATAAAGTTTTTTTTTTAAATACTAAAATATAATTTATGCATTATGACTTGAATATTTTGGAGGCGATGAATTTATTATTATGGTAAAGACCAGGAGGAGGTCTCTTTATTTGAGATTTATGAATTGATAATTTTATGATATTGACGTTGATTTGTTTGAAGGGCTAGATATCGATTTTAATATTTATACATTAATATTATTATGTAAACTTTGGTGATTTGTATGTTATAATATTCAATACATTATTTTTGTATATAATGATTTTATGTTGATTTTAGACCAAAAAGTCATTATTATGAATTTTATTTGATATATGATATAGAGAATGAGAAAGTCATGACCATGACCATGACTATGAGGGTCAAAACGGTAGTTACAAAAATAAATAATTCAAGGATGAACCTTCAAAGAAGCCGCTTAAGTGAGTGGATGCGTTACAGAACTGATATAAGAAAGATAGTATATTATTTGTAACAGAGTGGTCCGTTAGGCAAAAATATAGAGGACAATCATATGTAGGTGCACGGTTTACTTTAAACCAAAGTCAGTGGTGAGCCTAATTTTACACTAAATTCATGCATTCATTTTTTATTAGTATATAAATAAACGTTTATAAAATGTGCATGATTTTCACTACATATAAACCCACTGACTGCTTGGATTTATTCTTGACCAGAGTAAATACCGAGAGGTTGACTTATCTAATTATTTTAATAATTGTTTTGCCATTTTATTTAAATAAATTCTCTCATATTATTTTAGTTTATTTATAATGTTAAATGCTTATTTCATGTGTTTCGGATGTTTGTCTCCTGTGTTTTGATACAAATGTGTTATATGTCCATGTGTGTTTTATATCCACTTACGGGATATACTTTTGTATACTCCTCCCCTACTTTTCAGTTTAAGAACATTGAGTGCAGGATAGAGCACATGTTAATAGTAATTGATTTTAGCCTTAAAGCAACTGGTATCTTTCAAACTCAACTCATTTTTTCTTCTTTATAAATTTGTGCACTGGAGATGTTTGATAACTTTATACGTACAAAATTATAAATTATTTTTGTATGTTACGTGATATGTTTGTAACTTGTAAATTTATGTTTGTAACGTGAAAAGGTTTCAAAGAGACGTAATTATGCTAATTATTTTAGTCAAAATATTTCAAATAATATTTGTAAAACAAATGTATTTTATTATATAAAGTGTAAGAATTTTAAAAGTCTTGCAGGTTTAAGAGTCATATTCAAGATTTAGAATATGTCTCAAGAGTCTCAAGAGTCTGCGATGATTCTCATAAGTGGACCTCATGAACAGAGGCGTGACATACAACTTTTATTCATATTTTAAATTATAGATTAAATTAAATTCAATGTGTCAATTTATTAATTTGCGTCAAATATCATTAATTTTAATATTATAAATTATTTTCTTATAAATAAAAAAAATGTTGTTTCTTTAAGTTAGTTTTATCTTTTTTATTATATTTTTAATTGATTTTTCTCTCTTTTTATTGAAATTACGAAAAAATAACAAAAAATGACTAAATAATAATTACAATGAAGAAAGCTTAATAGTTAAAATTGATGTAATTATTTTAATATAAAAGTATTAAATATATTATAAATTTATTTATTTATTTATATAATAGGTTATTTATTTTTTAGGATCTAAATTTAATCAATGTTCACATATTTTGACTTAGATTTTGAACCACATTTTTAAATTTAAATCAAAAATTTAATTCGCGAAGCTAATTCAATTTAATCTATTTCATTTAATTCGAATGGATTGAATTGTGATATATTTATGGATTAAATTAAATTATCTTAAATTCAATTCACACATTGGTATATATAGATTAAATTAAAATTTTGTCGTAATACAATTCAATCTAATTAGCGTCAAAACTTAGAACTAAAAAAAAAATAAAAATAAAAATGAACTAAAATAAACATTATGATGGGGAAAACAGACAAAAGCTATTCATCGTAAGAGAGAGAAAGAGAGGGGAGCCACGTGGAAGATTTAGTGTTAGATGTACATGAACACTTAATCTTTCAGTTTCAGTAGAGATTTGGTAACATTTCTCTCACTGTTTTATGGGTTATCTGAAACATGGTAACTACGCATGTTTTCCTGTAGTTTACTGGAGAACCAATTGTGTTAGATAAATTAAAATTACAAAAATATATTATTATTACTATTTTCTCTTATAAATATTCGTATTCTTATACTTGGAAAAACAAGTGGAATTGCAGACACGGCAACGCGCTAATTGGCCGAAGACTTTGACAAATAACTTCACAAAGGCGCTGGCTCCTGAATTGATAAGAAAATTCATGGGAAAAATTACAATCTATTTTCCTTTATCACGTTTTATGACAAGAATGACCAGGCTCTAAAGTTTCCACATGGAAGCAACCAAGAAAAAACTCTTGATGATAGTGTTTCACAGCTTTCTTGAAGCTCTTATTTCGCAGAACCTGCTGGGTGATTCAATAAACGACAACAATAAATTAATGTATCTATGCAAAGAAAGAAAAGAAAAGATCTAAAACAGCAAAACAGCTCCTAGCTCTACAGAATACAGCTATGCGTTCAATTCCATCCTCGGATGGGAATGATTTTAAGTTCAAATTACAATACATATAAAATTGCGTCATTGTTGCTGAAACAAAAATCAACTAATCATCATTTATTATTGGTGCAAAAGTACACAACCTTTACAATTACAAAGAAAAGTCTTAAGGTCAACAAAGAAACAACTCAACATCAAAGTCACATACATAAACTGTCGTGAATTCCCTAAACCCGCAAACAAAAGCTATAAATAGTAAGAGATCCAACCAATTGGAAAACATGAATATCAAAACTAACGTAATTTTGCCCCTTTCCTTTTTTACCAAATGAGGTGGATTTTACATAAAAAAATAAGTACAAGATTTCACTTAATCTTAATTGTACATAGAGAAAAATTAGGACATTGATGCTAAGGATCACACTCAAATTTGACAATTTATGCTCGACCTGAAGCAACATTACACATGCAGAGCCAAAAGCAAAAATTACCTTCTCAGCTGGATACATTGGTGCACATATAACTTATTGACGATGTTCTTCATATAAGGATTTTACTGTTTACCAAACTAAGCGCTTTTTTCTCCTAAACCTATCAACATGGTCAGTGCTCATCCGCGACTTTTCAGGCTTATTTGATTTCTTAGACTTCTCAAGTCGACTATCTAAACTGTTTCTAGAAACCTCTGGAAGGTCAGCACCCAACTCAAATGTATTGGAAGGTCCACCCTCAGACGGTTTACTCTGATTGTCAGAGTCTACTGTTGTCTTTATAGAAGCATTAATTGCCATTTTAGATTTACCTAGATTCAGTACAAATTTCTTCAAATGCCGGATGAATTCGGGATAAAGTTCAAGATTGCAGTGTCCTCCTCCACTTATCCATAAAGGTTCATATTTCTCTTTGCAAAGTTCATAAAGCTGTTTCCCATGGGAGCAATCAACAACTTCGTCTTCGGTTCCCTGAAAATGAGTCAAAAGGTAACTTTATGACTCATTTATGCCCACAAAATTTTCAGAATGATTAGAACTGTATCACTTGGACCTGCAAGATTGCGAAGATGTGCTACAGCATATAACGTTATGTTTGGGAATAAGGAAATTACCAGCAGACCCTTTTTCATTTCTTTGTCTACTCAAATGAAGAAGCTAATGAATGTATAGGATGAGGATATAGAAGGTTTTTTTATAATCATCCTTTTGATAGTTTCTAGCACTACACAATATATAATATAAATATTCACACATTCTTTAAACACTCCGGATTACAGAAACATTTTGGATTCTGATGCTGTGGCACTCACTCTTGCCTCCGTCTAGAACAGAGTCCTTCCTATGGTTAGCATTCTGCAAATTAGTAACTACAGACTTTCTACTATTGATCCATCTGAGCATCAACTTAGATAAGGGTTTTGCAATGCCACAATTATCAGATCCCCTCCAGCAAATAATGCAGAACAATGCTAAAAGCACTAACTATTGGCACTATATCAAAATGTTCCTTACCTTCCTCTTCAGCTCACAGAGAGGAAACAACAGGCAACATGAAGAAACTAAAATGTATATAAGGAAAATGATACTTACATGAATAACCAGAACAGGACAATTCACCATGCCAATTTTGTCAATATTCTGAAAACAAAAATGGAAAAGAAGAATTAATTACACAAGCATCCATCTGCAGAATCCAACATGGTTTTGGAAAATAATCACTTCTATAATATTACCTTGTAGATGTCAAACCAATACGTTCGCTTGACAGGATACAATACTCTCATACCAGACAAAATTGGGCTATGCAAAATGATGCCTCTCAAGTTTGGCAGACGTGAAGCGAGATCAAGAGTAGGTCCACTACCAACAGATTGGCCATATTATATTAATTGTTCATCTTTAACTCCATATTGCTCCTTGAGGCATTTATATGCAGCATCTATGTCTGCGTATGTATTACATTCAGTTGGCTGTTCGAACACAAAAAAGGCAACTGTTAAACCATAAGCAATATGGAAAAACTTTTTGCTGAACATTATATAGTGCTTCACTGGAAAATTATGTTTTAGTTGCACACATGACTCAAAAATGAAATGTAACAGTATAGCTTTTGCAAACAATCGGAAAATAATAGTGGAAGCAAGAGTTCTAGTATACTTTGGAAAAAAAAAAAGGTGCAGGCATGTGTGGGTAATGTTAAATTGAACGATCAATTGATCAAGGTACTGACACAACTTGCAAACATTTCCCCAGCAAAGCAAGTGTAGAAACAAGACTCTTGAGACTATCTTGATTCTAGATATTTGGGGTTCTCTGAGGATTTATTAATCTTTGCATCCAGGATTGAAGGAAAAATTATTGTAGAAGAGATATCTGTGAAATTAAGAGTTAGCAAGCAAGTGAACGGCGAAACCACTTCTCTACCTTCACATTCAAATACCAACATGGATAGAATAAATCATTCGATTTGAAAGTCCTAAAATGAAATCAAGTTTCCATTTACTAATGTGTAGTAAGATTTTATGTTGGCTTGACATTGTAGTGCAAAGGATCCTAATATCAATTCTTTCACATTATAAAAGGTCCTCTCAACCGAAAGCAACATTATGACAAACCAAAGACATATATGATCTATCTAAAAGTCAAAGGCAAGAGAGAGAGAGAGAGAGAGAGAGAGAGAGAGAAAGCTACATCCTTTTTGTAGTATTCTGAGAACTCCAGTTATTTTACATTCAATGATATTCACCCTTATTAGAGAACAAATTTGAAGATGGGATGCTTTTCTAAAATTCAGTCAAATAATGTATACATGAACTGAAAAATAAAATAAAATATAACAAAAATAAAAGAAATTTAAAACTTCCCTTGAAAAAACTGTCCTGAACCAGATGGATAATATATATATGAGAGAGAGAGAGAGAGAGAGAGAGCCTATGTGCAAGTGTGAAATAATTTGACTCTGCCTACTGGAAATTTGATTTTCTGTCACTAAAAGTGAAAAAAAGATGCAATCATTTACAACAGATAAAGTTGGACAACACGAAAGAAACATAAAACAAATACAATCAATTCTTTTTGTATTTAAAAAGGAACTATATCTTATAATCTAATAAGTATTGAACATCCTGCTAAAAATGTAAAATTTCTAAAGCTAATGTAAAGCTCTCTTTCCATCATTATCAATTAAGGCAGAGAAGCCAGATCTCTAACCTTGCCAGTTGATTGTCCATAGCCGGAGTAATCATACCTAAAATGACAAATACAACAGTCAGCAACATGGTCCAACAATACATAGATATGTCCTGCACGAAGTAGAACAATCATGAAAATAGATAAATAATTTCACTCCACTTACAGCAATTCTAGTTATGAAAGAGATTGCTCCTATTTCATGAATGTCTTTGAAAACATTGTAATAATAACAACCACAAAATATCATTCACAGTCTCCAAATTCAATTGAAAACCCATACTTTATTGAGCCAGAAGTTCAGTAGTTTAACACATAACAACGTCAATGAGGGATAACAAAACAAAGATATAAACGGACATAATTCTCCGAAAAGAACTATAGCAAAGCAATTGTTGTTATTCATAGACTATATAATATAGAACATATGCCGTTTACATAACTAACTAAAACCAATTAATACAACAAATACAAATATTTGCTTAACTATTAACTCCAATAATGTAGAAATTAGACCAATCCAACAAAATTCTCACCACAAGCACTGGTCATAGAAGTTTGTACGATGTTGTTCTACAATAAATTAATGATGCAGTACCAAAGCCCTCAAGGATTCCTTATAGTAAATGGGCAACTAACGAATCCATGATACAACGTACAACATTTAGCAAATTTTTATTTAAGCAAAATAATTCATAATTTATTTGTGAGTGGTTTGATTAATGAATATAGAGATGAAACTGGAGAACTGATGACCAGTAATTCAAAGAGTGATAGCCAGCAATGAACGGAAAAAATCACTGATTCTATTCCTATAAAAACTTTATAACTTCTATTAGCCATAATTTGGTATAACTCCAATTTTTCAGTACATTAATATTAACAGGATCAAAATCTTCTCTTCTGGTGAGTAGCAAGCACATGCAATCATTGCTTGTGCCAATTCATTCATTTTGATGTCCCTTCTGAAATGACACATTAAATTTAATGCAGGCGACATGTTTATAAGCTCAATCCCATCAATAGAAAAGTATTCCTTATGTACTAGTTGCAACTGTCAAAATCTAACAATGTTTTTGGAGTTGAAATGAGAGCACTGTTTGCTCAAAATTTCACCATTACAATCATTTAATATAAAAGCCAGGAAATAACTATGTCAATGAGGTTATTAGTAGTCAGGTAAAGATTAATATCAGCAATACCGTACAAATGCAAAGCTCAAAAATAGAAGCAATAGACCCCACTTTTCCCATCAAATATATGCAACCAACATAATTTTGATAATTAATGAAGCTCCATCTAGGCTTAAATGGTTTAAAGCATGCTTTATATCCGAAAGCTAGAAAGTAATAGACAAGAATCCTTAACAAGCTAGCAGTTTGAGATGACTTAGAGACATCATGGAAAATTACGTTAAGATGAATTTTCAGTACAACACAAAATCAAATTCACAACAGCATTTCATTTAACTTCAAATAAGTTCCAACCAACAACTGCACGGTAAGGTAACACATAGCAATATTCCTCTAGACAAGGCTTTTCAAGACAAAGCAATCCTAAAACTAATATAAAAATAAAATTGTCAGACAGTGAACTCAAAATGTTTATAATGCTTCCCATATGTAGCAAAATTTATGTCACTTCTTAAAATGATGGATTCTGTTTTAAGAAGCCTCTCCTTACTGATACTTCTGCTATCCAAAAAATTAACAAAAACACAACCCTACAAAATTAGCCCATGAAATTAAAGTTCGTGGGTCATCATCCACAGTATCATACTGTTTATAAGCTTCTATCTAGTACCAACAAAGAGAACCTTTAACAGTCTTCAACCAGAAATTTTAGCTTCAGAAAATAATGTCATATCATCTGCTACCTAGTCTCCCTCAAAATATTCCTTTATTATCTTTTTTCTTTTCTTCACAAATATAGAACCTCCCTTTTAGCTAGAAGCATTAAATTAGAGGAAATTCAAGAAAAGAGAAATTAAAATTCCAAATTTGGCCCTGATGGCTTTTAATTTAACTAAAGACTGCATACAAGCCAGTATACCATTTACTAAAAGGACTATCAAATCATATATAAAACAGCATTCAAAGAAACCTAATCACATGCTAAGCCTGATTTCCAGTTGGACTTTTGAGGACTAAACATACCCAGATATTGACATTAAAGTAATACCAACCAAATAAATGAACATAAGGAACAATTTCTCTTTCAATTATGCTTCCAGTAGATATAGCTATCTTCTTTGATATAACTTTTAAGAAATCCTCCTACCTGTTTACTGCCCATCACCATTAATGTTAAACTTATGTATGAAGACACATATCAAGCTTCTCCCAACTAAAATCGAAAATTTTACTCCAAAATTAGTAGTGTTATAAAAACCACCCGAAAAAGAAAAAGGAAAAAAAATATCATAAAAATTAACTTCTTTCAGCTACCAGAAATATAAAAAAAAAAAAGTTTCATAAAAATTTTCAATACGAAACATTAAATTTAGAAAAAGAAAAATAAAGACAACAAGGTTACCCCATGAGATTAACACGAAGTCGATTACTTAATTCAACAAAGAGCTCAAACATCTGTCCCAAATCGGCTGCATTTCCATGAGAATACAAAAGCGTGGCCGTCGATTTCGGATGCTTGATATGAACGGCCACGATGTCGTTCCCACGGCGAGTACGTAGCTTCAAAAAGTCAACCCCGTCCCTCCTCGGTACCTCCGAAATGTAAAGTCTCCCTCCGCAAGACTCATCTGTCACCACAGTGTACGATGGCGGATTCGGCGGGAAGAAAGCGAATTTCGCAGCGATAGTCGAGGTAACTCCGCCCATGATCGTCCTCTGCTCATTACATAATTTTCAATCATAAATTCTCCAGATCTTAATAGTAAACCAAAACAAGAAGGCATCCATGTATTGTTGAAGAGGTGGCGCGTGTGATGAGGGAGTGGCGCGTGGCTAAAAAGGAGTGACGTGTCAAATTTGTCTTAAACGCATCTGAAAAAAGTTGTTTTGAACGTTGAAAGGGTTCTAAGCTTTCGGTAAGAGAAGAGGAGTTGTTTTCGCAGTGGGACGGCGAGTCGGCGACTAAATATGATGACAGTGCACGTCACGAAGTGACTCCAGGCTAATGTAAAAAAACAAGGCCATTTTTGTCTTTGTAGAAGCCGGTGAACCAGTGAGGACCACGCCGTATGGATAAAAGGCAATATGCGGAGTTCTTTTTTTTTTTAATAAAATAGTTTATTAAACGCTAATAATTTTACAAAATATTTAAGAAATAAACTGAGAGTATTTTAATAATTAATATTGTCAGCCTGTCAGTTCAACAATTTTTGAATTGCTTTATTGTATCATAGTTGTGTTGCGTCTCTGAGTATAGTGGCCCACAAAACGACTTGTGGTAATGACGTGTAAGTTTTATTGATGACGTGTCAGTGATGTTGCTGGAGATAGAAGATGCAACGTTAGAGATGGGAATGGATCGTAGAAGTCGCCGTAGTGGAAGGCGGGGCCCAAAAGTATGTTATTGGTTGGGCATCACTTTTCAGATCATGATGTTGATCCCCACTTGCTTAGACCCACGAGAAGTTTCACGCGCCGAGCCTTCCAATTCCAATTCGTTAAATGGAATCTGACATTTTGATTTGTAATTCATTCAGGTTCAGTTGATGAGATGTGGTGGCACCACCTATCCTCTCATAATTGAAGTTTAGAGCAACGCATGGAAAGGGCCTACAGTACCCATCTCCTTTCTTTCCCTTGTGTATTTATCAGAATACACAGTTAATGCTATAAAATAATTAAAATATGTATAATACAAATTTGTGATATAATAATAAAAAAAATAGTAAATAAACTGATTAACAACTATAATAATCCTCAAAATAATTAAGAAAATAAAATAATATATTTTTTTAAAATGTATAAATGAAATAAAAACTATAACGATAACTGTTTATATTTTTAATTTTTATGTTTTAATCATTTTAAGGAAATCTTTTTATTTTTATAATTTGGGTTTAAAAATTATTTCATTTGAAATTAAAAAAGTAAAAAAAAAAGGCAAATACTTTTACAAATTAATCAATAAATTATTAATATTTCGAAAGAGGAGCACAAACACAAAAAGCATGACACTACTGCTTAGTATTTATCCTCCTCATTGATATTATTTTAAATTATAAAAAGAATTTAGATTAATAAAGTACTTAATAAGAGTTAATAAAACAACATTATCAACAACAATTAAAAACAAAAATAAAAAATTATATCTTGTTCTTTTTTCCGTTCTTGTTAAGAAAAATAATATCCGTAGAAAATGATCCTTTCCACCCTTGACTCTTGGGAATTATGTGGAGGTTATGTTATTGTTCAATCCAAGGTTACACATATTCGTTACTTTTTTTCAATTATTTTGCTATAATTTGTAATTACTTTTATTATAATATTTAATTTTAAAAACATAATAAAAATTAAAAATAATGATAAAAGGTTAAATATTAGAAATAAAAAAAATTAAAAATTAAAATAAAGAAAAAGACTTTTATGGGTTGTATTTTATATGTTTAAGATTAAATCTCAGTTTAATCTAACACTCAATAAAAAATATAAAATAATATCTATTCATCTATATTGATATTTTGTACCATAGCCTTGATAATGAAATAGGGGCAGCCATCGGCCACAGATTAGATTATCCCTCCTCTAACGTTGACATATCATACTATCGGCATTTCACCTTGAAAGCGAAAAGAGATTTTTGTAATAATTTTTTTTTTAATTTTTAAAGTATTATGTTTTTATTATATTAACTATTATAATACAATTCAAAGATAATAATTAAATTTTTAGTATAAATTTATTTTTAAAATAAAATTATGCATTTGGTATATTTTTATAATAACATTATACGTTTAATATATTTTTCATAATACATTATGTTTGAATATTTTATATAATTTTTTTAAATTTATTTTAAAATTTAAAATTGCTTTTATTTTTTAAGAATTTTATATAACTCTTAATATTTCTAAAATAAAAAAAGTATTAAAAATAATTATATAATTTCTAGCAAAAATCTTATGTAATTACCAATCGAATAACTAACAAATTTTTAAAATTTCTATTTATAAAAAGTTTATTATATGAAAAAATATATAGTAAACGATTCCTAATTTCTTAAAAAAATAATAAATTTAGAATTTGAGATATTATAGTACTGACGGTCCTTAAATCTTTTTCATTTCCTTTTTTTTTTTCATAGCCTTTTTCTCTTTTCCTTTCACAAAAAAGCCTTTTTCCACTTTTTCACTTTTATCTTTTGCTTTGGGAATCATTTTATTGACTCAAGAAGTCGAATTTAAAAAATAAAAATAAAAAAATAAAAAAAATACATACCCTATTGGATGATATACGTATTTTAATTTCAATTATCTTCCCTTTAATTGATAGGTATTTTAAATTAACCACAAGCAAAGGAAAATTTTGAAATATTTTTTAAATTATTTTATATATGCATTTCTGATTTGTCCTGGGCCACACAGTAACTGCAGAGAATTTATTTTCTTGGTCAACATGAGCTAGAAAAATAGTGTGAAGCCCATTTAGGACAGCCCATCATGTGAATAAATCCTGAATGACCCCATAAAGTACATCATATCCTATGGAGTGCTGAACTACTCTAAGTTATTCTTGGTATTAAACTCATCAAGTTATTGAAGAATAATGTTTCGTATAACAGATTTTGTAATAACAAATGATATAATAAAAAAAACATTTTGATCGTATTTAATTATTTGTTATCTCTAGGGCTTGATTATTTTCTATCATCTTCCCTATTCATTTTCATTGTACAAATTAATGGTAGATAAATATTAAAAAAAGAAGAAGTTGGTATTAGATAATTTTAAATTGTAATATTGGATTTTATGAATTTGATAATTAAATTTTAAATCATATTGAAGTAAAAAATTTTAATTAAATAACTATATATTGTTATCTCATTTGATGTCCAATAAATTAAGAAATAATACTACTATTAACGTCAGAATGATCTGAACTGAACGTGGCAAATTATTTCTATAACAGATTCCAATTTGAAGCAGCCGACTTTTAATTTTTTAAATTATTTTATCCCATTCTTCTAAAGTCCAATTCCTATATAAATATCTACACAGCTAACAAGTTGTGACCAATTCATTTCAAAAGATATATAATCCTAACATAAATTGGCTTCAGCCTAACTCGGACTAATAGGAAGATAAAGAGAGAAACCAATTCCATTTGACTGTTGCATAAACCTTGTTTCATCCATAGAGATTTGCTTGTACAGCGTATTAATTAGTTATTTGTTTGGTAGAGATTTTGCTAATAGGAGAAAAATCGAAAGAGGAGTTTATTGGAGCTTTCATAGTGGGATGGGACCTCATGAAGAGATTTGTACGTTCAGGTTACAGAAGAAATAACTGAAACTTTAATTTTCATCTTGGAAAGGACCGACTTTTCAGTTTAAGTGGGCGCAATCTGCAAGGTTTTGGGTCAATGGACCACTCAAGGCCTGTTTAAAAGAATAATCAATATTTTTTTTAAAAAAATAAACACAGGGAAATGTTATATTTATAAAGAAATGTCGCTCATTCCATGTAACTATACGGGCTTGATTTATTACTGTGGTGTTTTTTTAATATGCTTTAATAGAAAAAAAAAGCAAGCAATTTGTCTATGTGCTCTGCTCTTATTTCATAATGTTTGGGTAGGTGGTTTGCAATATTACGTATTTTAAACAAACATTTATATTTAATTATAAAATAAAAAATAAGTTTAAATATATTTTTAACCTTTTGCTTCTTCTAAAAAAGATTATAATTTAAAATTTATCATAAATAAATATATTTTTAACCTTTTGCTTCTTCTAAAAAAGATTATAATTTAAAATTTATCATACTTTATATTAAATAAAATCATAATCTTAATTATATTATAATTAAATATCGCTAATATTTGCAAAACGACGTAATTTGGAGCGTTGAAAGTTATCAAGGTACTTAAAATCTTTAATATTTCAAATGTTTATTTTTCTTAAAAAAAAATATATTTTAACTACAGTGTTCAAAATGCACTTTGCTTATTTAATTCCAATATTACAAAATAGACAATAAAATGCTTTTAATTATGTAGCTGTGAAAAGCATCCTAATCAAAATCCCTGCTCTATAATTTTGCTTCAAATTCAAAACATGAGAATTGAGAACTGAAAAATAACCACTCAACACAAGGGAATGTGAAGCAAATCAAACCAAACCAAACCAAAAAGAAATATAGACTTTACTTGCTACATACTAAAAGCTACAAATTCAAAGAATTAAAAAATAAGCTCAAATGCCAAAGTGGATCATTCATCTTAACAAAAAATTAAAAATTGAAAAAACAAAAGCACCTTTAATTACAGGAATTATTGGAAGACAGAAGCACCATAATCATAAACCACCACGATTACGTTTGTGAGAGTGAATTTTGAACATCCCAACTTTTGCAAGAGTGACCAATTGATAAATTAATATATCACACACACAATAAAATGATTATGAGTCATATTGTATTTACAATAATTAGTATAGTAAATGGAAAGTACACTACACTAATTGTTTAACATTAAAGATTGACACTCGGAAGACGCAAGATAATGACAGTAACAAACTTTATATTAAAAATTTATAAATTTCTCATTTCTTCGTGTCTTGTCCCTGTTATTACCCACACAAAATTAATATACATATCCATTAGTATTAGTCATTATGGTACATATTAAAATATAATTTCATAAACTTGCTATAATAAGGGTAAACAATGTTAGCAAACAAAATTAAAAATTTATAATTATGTTCATCCAAAATCATATATTTAAATACTTCAAAAAAAAAAAATCCAAAAATTTAACACAAAAATTCCATTTCTCCATACAAATTTTCACAAATTTAGTAGTAATTTCTACAGTTACTCAGGGATCGTGACAAGCACGGGTCGCCAAGCTCGTCGCAACAATCTGTAACGGAAAATAGCCGACACCGGCCTAAGAGAACCAGCCGAGCCACGCCGGGTTGAGGAACCATTACCCACACTCCCGGTCATCGGTAAAAGCCCTTCCCTATCTTGTCCGCTCCCCGAATCTTTCTCCTCCAACGGCGGCGATGAAACGAATAAATCCTTCAACTTAGCTCTAATCTTTTTGTTCTTAATCTCCGGCGATTCATGAAGAATTTCTCGTTCCAAGCTTTCGTCATCATGACGAGTAAATCGGCGGCGGTTTAGTAGCATCCGAAGTGTTTTCCTCCGGCGTAGGTGGATTACTGGACTCGTGGTTGGACTTCGCGTAGGACTGCCGGTGACCGCACACTGAGTAGCTAGCAGCTTGAATTTCTGAAGACTCGCCATAACTAATAAATGAAAAAAAAAATTAAAATAAAAAATAAATTAAATTTCCTTCGCTAGATTTAATTGAGGGAGAGAAAGAGAGAGAAGAGGAGGAGATCTGAGCCTCAAAGAGAATCCACAGTTCACATATTATTTCCTTTGATTGATTCTTAGTAATTTTTATTTTTTATTACATTAACAGTCAATAATGGAATATTATAAAGAGGAAATGGGACGAGTTGATGTTGTTGGAGATCCACGTGGCGGTTTGTGGAGGATTTTGAAGATTAGGAATGGGGGAATTTTTTTTTTTTTTTTTTAATTTTTAATTTTTGTATTTAATTTAGTTTTTAAATGAGTACAAAAAGGAAATCGTTGGTCATGTAAAATTAAATACAGAGACAAACGGAAGGAGTTTGGGGTGTAAATTCCTTATTTGGAGGATTGTATTTGTATTGTAGTAATCGTCCAAAATATGACTACATACATGTTTGTTTGAGGTACTATTTTTGTTAATTTTACCGATTGATCGAAAAGTTTAAGCTGTGCAAGCCTAATTTGATTCATATAATAAAGCAATAAGTCTGAGGTGAATAGACTTAGAAAATTTAAGAGCATAAATTTTGTCATGCAAATTTAATTTTTGGTATTGTGAGATGAATGAACTTAAAGAATTTAAGAATCCATAGCATTTGTCACGCAAATTTAATATTTGGTATACGATGTCAGGATTAACTTAACTATGCTTACATGTCAAAGAATTTGTAAAATAAAGAATTATTATATTAATGTGTTCCCTGATACATGAATATGGTCTAAAAATATTTAACATAACTGCTCTAACAGAAAATAAGAATATAAAATAACTCTAATTCTATTATTATTATATAAAATTAGATATACTTGACACAGAAAAATAACAAATACCTTTTATAATTTTTCAAAATATTATTTATTTTTTTATCAAAATATTTGTGACAAATACTTTTATAATTTTAAAATAAATTACTAACTCTCTTTTTAAAATATTTATAATAAATACTCTTATAATTTAAGAAAATAATAAATATTCCTTTAATAAAAATAAAAATATTGACTTTTATTATATAAATTTTTAATTTTTATTCTATAAGTTCTTAATTTTTAGCATATAATTCTCTAAACATAAATTAGTGAACTATTCTTTAAAAATAAATATATTTTGAATTTAATTTATAATTTTAATATTTAATTTATAATACTTTATAGTAAAAAAATTATAATATAACTTTTAAAAATTAAATTTAAAATATTTTTATTTGATAATTATAAAAATTAATTAATTTATTTTTAAAAATTAAATAAAAATAATTTAAATATTTTTATTTAAATTATTAACCAATTATAACACTTTGTATTCTAAAAAATTTAATTTATAATTGTATATTCATAAACACTTTTAAAAATAAAATTATCAAATATTAATTATAAATATAAATTTTAATAAGAGAATATAATTTGTGACATTTAATTCTTTTAGTTCTTATTCTTATATATATGATTATTTTTATCAAAAACTAATTCAATGATAAAAATTTTAATGTTTATTCTTATCTTCATTTTATTTTTAATTACTAATTTTAATCATAAGTTATAAATCTAATTTTTTGAAATGATAGGAATATTTGTTATAAACATTCTGATCGGAGAATAAATGATATTTTTAAAAGTTATTGGGGATATTTGTTACTCTCCTTATTTAATTTAAGAAAACTCTAATTAGAATAAGATAACTCAAACGCCCCTAAACAAGTTTGTCAAAATTATGATATAATTTAAATATAAAATTATTATAACAAAAAATATAGTTTATTTTTATAAACAACAATTATTTATGTGCTATAATTAGCTAAGTTAAAATATGGTGACGTTATAAATTAAAAAAAAATTATTTTTTTTACAACTCCTTGGTTTCATTTATTTTTTTAACTATCTAAAACCATTCATTATTTTTTTATAATTTCGTATTCAATGCTATTTTATTAGGAAAATTCAAACCCTTGAGCCATTGTTTTGTTAGTATATGTCCTAAAAATCATTTATGTTATCGGTTTTAAGGCTAGTGATCTTATATAAATAATAGACTATCAATAAAAAAAATTGTTATTTATTCACAGACATTAATTGTTTTCTTTATATTGGCATGCTCATATATAAAGAATGTATGTGAATTATTCAGATATTTTCGTTTAATTGTTAAATAACATGATTAAATTGTTCCTTACATACGTGATATAGATTGGACAACTATATCAAATAGTAAGCACACTAGTTGCCACCTAATGATATCATATGATGATATATGTAGGTTGATAATATGGTTATTGTGAGAAGTGCATTAGTA
>JAWDEX010000022.1:3719391-3759637 GCA_035221805.1 Trichilia hirta
TTCTGCAAGTTTGCGCAATGAAACGGTGCGCTGCAGTTTAGATATTGATCATTGATGGCTGACACAGGTGTAGGAACGACAACGAAGATTATGTTTATGAGAAAAAAATACAAGAGGATGCTTGGACGGGGCTTGGGATGTAAAAGTAGATCCATTTCGACTGAGGCAGAGAGTTGTTGAATCATCTGAACTTTCATAGAGAAGGAAGTGAATTGGGTTTTTCATTTTCCATCATTCTGGTTTCAATGAATTAAATATATCATGAAAGCATTAATTTCAAAGGGAAGCTTCCAATCAAAGTATGGACCGGTCAATTCCAGGTTTGGCTGTTTATTGGGAAATTGATGAATATAATCACATTTTTGCCCCTATTTATAAAAGTAACCATATTTAAAAAAATTTTCAAAATTTAATCTGAGCTAAATTTTCTAATAAATCTGCCCCTTCTCTTAAATATAAAAACCCAACTTTATCAATTCACTATTTTTCTCATTTGCTGTTATTTTTTATCACTTTTCAATTTTCGTGAAACCCAAAAGTTAAATTTAGGAAAAAATTTAGGAAAAATAGTAAAAATAAATCAACAAAAAAAAGTTTAGAAATGAAGATTAATGGTGAAATGAAAGAGATCTGAAGAAAAAAACTTTTAATTGAAAAAAATTTGGAACAAAATCATAAATCTAAGGTTAAGATTCAAAATTTGATTTGTGATTTTTGGTTGAATTTGAAGAATTTGATGGAATAGAAGTAAATAAAAATGTATTTAAACAGTGAAAAAATACAAAATTTTAGTAATTAAACATATTTGACTAGAAAAAATTAAAGAAATTTGAGAGAGTTTAAAAAAAATCAGTTTAATTCTTATTTTCGAAATTTGATTAATTTTTTTTAAATTAGCTAAATTCTTATATTCAAAATTGATTAAATAAAAATTAATTAAATCTTGTTTTTGAAATAAGTTAAGTATATATTTTCGAAATCAGTTAAATTTTATTTTTAAAATAATTCTATTTTACTTTAAAAATTAATTAAATTTTATCTTCAAAATTAATTAAATTCTATTTTTAAAATCAATTAAATTATATTTTCGAAATCGATTCTCTCTCATTTTTTAAATTAGTTTTATTATAATTTTAAAATCAGTTGTATCTAACTTTTAAAACCAGTTTAATTTTTATTTACAAAGTTAGTTAAATTAGTATTTTTAAAATTAATTTATTTAGTCTTTGATATTATTTTTATTCAAAAGAATATATTTTTAATTAAATTTAAAAAAAATTTAAATTCGATTACTTTTGAAATAACAGCGCAAGTGTGATCATATGAGTCATTTTTTTCCAAAGTATTATTTATATCTATAATGCAAATAAATGTTGATAATTCTGTCTAATTAATAATGTGTTGATTGCGCGTTTGGTTTAGATTTCCAAATACTAATGTAAAAGTCAATTCTACGTATACCATCATCTTCTTAGTTTTTCTTTCTAGAATTTGAAAATCAGATGTAACAATTACGGTCTGAAATGGATGCTTCACCTGTGAGAGTTATAAATGAGATGCACCTAACATCATATTTTATGCACTAATATCTTTTTAAATAGTAATTATATTTATTTTCAATATAAAATATAACAAAACAAATATTTTTAGTAAATATGTTGAAAACGATATTATTAAAATATAATTTTATTAAAAAATAAACTATTTAAATTAATAATATTAAAATTATAAATTTTTTATGCAAATAATTGACATAATTTCGTTGAAAACTATTGTCATCTAATTTATATATATATATTTTACTTTTTTGTCAAATGTAATTTTTATTTTTTTATTTATAATATATATAATATCACATGAAACTAGTTTGTCTAAATATATATAAAAAAAATTTGTCAAATGTAATTATACAATATCACATGGAACTAATTTGTCTAAATATCTTAACAGGGAACTAGTTTGTCTTTTATGCTAAAACAAAATGTAAAACATCAAACATCATTTTAACGGATAATTCGTTAAAATTTTCTCCCTAAAACTCTCTCTTTAATTGCATCTTAAAACTAGTTTGTCTTTTGTGCAAAGACAAAGTCAAGAAACAACAACCATTTTTTATCATTTAATTTAGAGTTAATAATCCCAAGAAAAAAAAAAAAAAAAAAAAAAGTTTCCTATACCCGACAAGGGAATGTCATATGGCTGCTAGGAAAGCATGGTAGTATTACAAATTTTAAATTCCCCAAATAAACCTAAGAAATCAAAACCCAAAAAGATGGCCGAGTTAAGAATGATTGAAAGGGAAACGCATCTTGCTTCGAGATTCGACATTTAATTGCATTAGGCTGATTTTCTTGGCTAAAACAAACGAATTGAGACTCCATGGAATTATATCCGCATACCCCACCAGATTTTACGCATACGTTGCATTCATTCTTATCTAAATTCCATTGCAGTTAGAAACCCTCACCTAAAGAATATTCGATAGTCTTTTTGTTTGTTCAAGATTCTGAGCAGCTGGTTCAAGGACTGGAACAAGGAGACTGCCATTGCACTTTTATCTAAGTGGGTCAACAGGAAAACTCTGAGGAACATAGAAAACATTGATGCTCGTTTTATTTATGGTACAATCACAATGGGTAAAATAGGGCCTGGAATTGGTTCGGATGGTAAATTACAGCCGTAGTATAGGGTCAGGCTCCTTTTGCGACGGAGCGATTTGGAATCGAGTGAAATCATGGAAGTGTTAGTGAAATACGTTGGACAAATGTTGCTCCAAAGATCATCTCTAACGATTCTAAGAATCTGTCTTTCAGAGTTAATGCCAAGAATTCTGAATGTACTCGACATCATCTTCTTTCTTGGGACATTATCCTGTCATTCTAATTTAAATCAGGATGGCCGCAGTGATCTGCGCAGTTTGCTCCCCAGAAAGGGTAATTGATCGTATTGCTACTGTTACTTCCGCAATCCAAAGGTTGGGTAAAGTTTGTGTACCGAAAATCATCGGCACATAACGATGATTTAGTGTTGATGAAAGTGAAGGCAAGGATTAGAGGAGATAGGATGATTGAAGATGATTCAAATCATCTTTTCGGAAAATGGGCTTAGAAAGGAAGAAGAGATAAGTCCAAACACTTCAAAACAACCATATAGGAGCAGATGAAATGGAGAAAATTCCATTGCCCGTCTCATTATAAGAAGGATTTTAAATCTGGGACGAAATTTAATCAAGGCAATTTTCATGCTTGGTAAGAATTTCAAGTTACGTTTGGGATTGATTTCTTCTGAGTGTCAGTCAATCGTATGCCTAAACCTATATTAGACTAGAACTAATCACTATGACTTCGAGACTACTTCATCAACAAATTTGTAATTATGTAGTATGAAGTGTCAAAGCATTGGCATTTATGCATAATGCAGGGAATTCTAAAGTGTCTACTGTTAAAACTTGGAAAATAATTGCACGAGTTGGCAATTAAGAGACGTGCTTCTGATGCTAACTCTGGAATAGCAGTAATTAGCACTATAATTATCACACTTAACTATCAAAATTTTTGATAATGAAGAAGTTGAAGAACTAAAAATTAACCATCAGAACCTAATAATAAAAAACGACAAACACTAAGTAACAAAAAAGAGAGTCTACAGTAAATGGAGGTCCTAATATATATAGGACGAAATTAAAGCATAAACTTAGTCAGCATTTGCACCCAGCGAGAAGTTCAAGAAGTTCCTGGGGATAGAAATTCACCAGGGCATCGTCTAATTATTTGTGAAATGGGGTTAGACTCAGGGTCTAGGTGGTGTTATAATGTGATGATTTTTGAAAATATAATTTTTGTAAGATGAAAATTTTAAATATTAAATATTAAAAATATACAGATTTATTAAAAATTAATATTATTAAATATTTTTTAATTTTATTTTTAAAAATATTTAATTATGTATAGAAATTTGGGTAATGAGATTATAATCACAACCGGAAGCATTAAAAGAGGTTTGTGCCGTGTCAATTAAACAAATGTCATACAGTTATGTCACGTTATTCATATATTATTGTTAAAGAACTAAAAGACGAAATTAAATGGTTTTCACCCACAAATGAAAAATTATATGCTCTGTATATTATAATAAAAGAGATTGGGGGCAGAGTGATAACTGAAGAATGGGATTCAGAAACAAGGAAAGGCCGTTACATTCTAAAACCAAGACGGAAATTGGAAACAAAACTTTATAAAGTAAATTGGTTGTCTTTGAATTTAATTTGTGTTACCAAAACAATTCAATCGACAACAATGTAGCATAGTCAAACTTAACTATTCCCTCTAAGCATATAAAACAAATCTCTACAGAAAAATCTTCTAATAAATTACCAAATTCAAGATGCTGAGATCTAAAGGGATGGCCTAACTGACACTGCAAACGGATGAGTTAGGTTTCTGATATATGCATATTATAAACCGAAAATTTTCCATCAACCCTCTTTTGTCATGAAAACTCTTCTGTTTTTCCCACCCATCTATATTTCTGAAAACAGGGTGTAATTAAATTGGGTCTCACTATTTGTTAAGGTTCAAACATTTACCAGTTAAATCTCTTGTGAACCAGAAAACGATTTGGTATAAAAATGAGTATTGAGTCCTGAGGTGCGAACCTGATGAATCGGGACATGCAGGTGAGTCGCTAATTCGTCCATCTGAGCAGTAGCAAATAGTTTTGTTTGCATAAACATCATATCCACAACGTTTGCATTTCTCATCACATGGATTCACCTTCCATTTGACCTCAAATCCTTGTTCAAGGGCTTCTTCCAGAGCCGTTACATTCCATTTTGCTGCTGAAAGCAAGGTTTTGGAAACAGGCAAAACGACGCTCATATTACATCCAGAAAGAAAATTACCTTTTGTTTGTAGGAAGCCATCCATGAAAGTAATAGCCTTCCAGTAGCAAGTAAATTGTCCTGGAAACATGGGGCAGCCAATAAATATCTTAAGAGTATCATACCCAACATAAAGATCAAAAAGTTTTTCTTCCATGGTGGTGTTCTGGTGTGGACATAATCCATCGTAGTAGTCCTTTCTTGCAATCCTGACGACTTGTTCCTTTGGATCGACATGTAAAACACGATATTTCACTTCATCAATCATCATGGTAGCGATCTCTTTCTCACATAGAAGCTTTAACTTGGGATGGCCGCAACACGACCATCGTTCACCTCCCCAGAAAGGAAAACCTGCTGTGATATTCCCACACCGGAATGGATGACGACAACTTTCGATAATCTCCGCAGTGGATAACGATGGCTGAATCTTGACAAGAATCACCGATAGGAAATATAGGAGAGAAAGGGCAGGCCACGGCAAAAAAAACTGGAAACTCATTTCTGCTGAAAATAGTGTCAAGGAAATGAATCCGAGTGATTCAAGTTTGTTTTATGCAATATAAAAAAGAGGGTTATGTCACACCACAGGAAGATGCAAGGAAAGACCACAGAGAATTGAAATTTGTAAATTAAAATGTAGTTGATAGTCGATTTAAAGCATCAAGTCTTCATTGTAACGTGTTTCCTCATTTTTTATGATTCTATTCATGTCTGATCTCGGTTCCCGAACAAAGAATTGTAATGATCTCCAGTCTCCGCTACAAGAGTCTATGCCTTATATGTAAATCACAAGATTGCATATTTTAATTGCATCATCAGCTTATATTAAATATCGATCTGATTCCAGCTGCTAATAATAGACTACTATGATTTAACAATCGACTTAATTATGAAGTTTATATCTATTTTTAATTAGCTTCAATAAGTGTTGGAAGCCAAAAACATATATAAGAAGTATTGAAATATAAATTCATTATTCTGAGTTGCCCCAATATTGACTCGTAATGAATAAGTAAAATATCGTCATCACGTTATCAGTCTTGATATATGCAACATATATAATTGCCTCATCCTTTAGTTCAGTATTCTGACGCGGACGATGATGTTATCATAATCCCAATCTGGAGACGTATCAATGGACTATATGCACAGCAATTTATTGTGAAATAATGATAGTAATCTTGAAATTATATTTTAATTGTAAATAATAAAAATTATAATAAATAATTTCAAACTTTTTGAAATTTTATTGTTTAATAAATATTTATCACAAATATATCATCACATATATATTGATTTTTGACCTGCTAGACTAATCATGTATCTTATAATAATTATGAATTAAAAGTGATTTTTATGAATTGTAATTGTATATTGATTAACTTCTGTTCAACAGTAAATAAGCTTAAGACTGATAGTTATTGTATAATAAAGTAAAATCATTAAAGTTTAATGGTACACTATCATTTATGAATATTGTCGCAAAATTTTTAAATATTATTGAAGAGATTTGGGAAATGAGAAAATCCCAATTTTTAATATATAATTAAATTTATATGGTAACATAATTTTATGATATATTTTTTTAAAAAAGTAACATTACTTTTTTATATGATATGATATATGTTAGATGGTAATATTATAATAACGGGTGGGTGCAAAAAATTGGAAGAAATTGCTCATCAATGAGGAAAAGACTGATAATAAATTAAAGATTATGTCATCTTCATCTTTTCTGTCTTTCATGCTACATGTCCAAGCAGTGGGTAAAGCTTCATTCTTGACTTAGAAATATGAATTTTCATATTGCAGGTTGCGTATCGCCTGGGAAAGGAAAAGCAATGAAAATTAGAAAACTTGAACAGGTCGAAGCAGAAATAATGGTAGACCCATTTATTGTTGCAAAGAATATTTCGGTCAAATTTCCAAAGGTTCAAGTTTCTATAATTCTCCACTCAGTTCAACTGAACCCTTTCCAGTTTTCAAATGTTGAATATTTGGTTCCGTTTTATGCATATATATGCTTTTTGTCAATGCTTATCATTGTCATAAATTGTCATATTTTTAAAAATTTAAAAATTAATTTTTAAAATTTAAATTTAAAATATTTTTATTTTTCATAAAAGTTTATAAATTTATTTTTATTTTATAATTTAAATTTATCAAAATTGTATTTTTTAAAATTAAATAAAAATCATTTAAATCTTTTATTTAAATTATTGACTGAATATAATATTTTATAGTAAAAAATAATAATTTGTAATTGTAATGATAAGCACTTTTTAAAAATATATTAAATATAAATATAAAATTATAAAATATTTTTTATTTATAATATTTTATAATAAAAATTTATAATTTAATTTTTATAAATTCAATTTAAAATATTTTTATGTTATATTCACAATTTTTTTTTGATTTTATAATTTAAATTTAATTTATAATTTTATATTTATATTTAATAAATTTTTTTAAAAATACTTATAAATATAAAATTAAAAATTTTTAAATATAAAGTATTACAGTTATTTAATACTTTAAATAAAAATATCTAAATTATTTTTATTTTATTTTTAAAAATAAAAATAAAAAAATTTTAAATTTAATTTTTTAAAAGTAAATTATAAGTCATTTCAGGGCAAAGTATTATAAAATAAAAAAATAATTTATAATTTTTTATTTATATTTAATAAATTACTTTTAAAAAATGCTTATTAATATAAAATTATAAATTATTTTTTTTAAGTATATAGTATTGTGCTCATTCAATAATTTAAATAAAATATTTAAATTACTTTTACATAATTTTTAGAAATGAAAATGAAATATAAATTTTATAAATTAAAAATAAAATCATAAATTTTTATGAATTTAAAATGAAAATATTTTAAAAATTAAATCATAAATTATTTTAGTGTAAAGCATTATAAAATAAAAATTTTAATTTATAATTTTATATTTATATTTTTATTTGATAAATTTTTTAAAAAGGGTTCTTATGAATATAAAATTATATATTAATATTTTTAGTATTAAATAAAATATTTAAATTATTTTTGTTTAATTTTTAAAAATAAAAATAAAATAAAATAAAATTTTATAAATTTATATTATAAAATAAAAATTAATTTATAAATTTTTGTGAATACAAAATAAAAATAAATTATTTTCATTGCTTTGTCTTTCCCGTATGACACGCAACCGACACTATGAAATTCATTTTTCTCAAGTCAAACGTGAAGCTTTACCCACCACTCGGACACGTAGCATGCAACATAGAAAAGATGAAAACGACAAAATCTTTAATTATTCAAATGCATTAATTTTTTGAAATTATTAAATATTTTATTTTTTTGTAAATATCAAAATTTATTTAAAAAATGAATAAAAATTATATAATACATTATTCATAATTTTCTTATAAAAATCAATGAATTATAAATAAGTGAAAATAAAAATTTATCTAAAATGACAAGCTAATATTAATAAAAATTTATAATTACTATATTTATATTTAATATGAATACTTACTTACTACTAAATTAGCATTTATCAAACTAGCCATAACAACCAAATTTTATTTACAATCAGAAAGTTATAAAATAAAAAAATATAATCAAATAAAAATTATAATTATAATCTAACAACTTCATAATTTTTATAAATTATAAATCAAAGTATTATAGTTGTTTAATAATTTAAAAAATATTTAAATTATTTTTATTTAATTTTTAAAAATAAAATTGAAATAAATTTAAATTATGAAATTAAAAATAAATTTATACATTTTTATGAATATAAAACAAAAATATTTTAAATTTAATTTTTTAAAATTAATTTATAAATTTTTTAGTATAAAGTATTAAAATTGTACATTAAATTTAAAATATATATTTTTTAAATTCAATTATTTTTGTTTAAGAATTTATACAATAAATGTTAAAATTTTATACGATAAAAGCATATTTTAAATTTTAATGAAAATTTTTTTTGTCATTTTCCTAAATTATATTAACGTTTATCAAAAATATTCTAATAAGGATAAATAATATTTCTGAAAATTATATAAGAATTTTTGTCGCAAACTTTGTCATTGGGAGTAAATATAACTTTCAAAAATTATAGGAGTATTTATTCCTAATATAGTAATTATTTTTATTTTTTTTTGAAAAAAATTCGATCTTTTTTTTTCAACAGAAAATATCTTTTTAATTTCAAACCTGGAAATCTATTTGCATCCATTTTGACGGATAATTTGTTCCCTCGTGCATGCATGTGAAAATGGAGCTCTACCAATATTTATTCCTACTTAACTTTTAGACATAAAACTCTTTGATTTTTCTCTTTTAACTTAGTTGTAACAAATTTCCTGTAATGAATATGTTATAGTGAATTTTCTCTTATTTGAGCGTTAAAAACTTCTAATTTTAAAAGAAATCACTTTATAATACCAAAAAATAAAAAAAAATAAAAATCAGCAAAGTCATCCTATATCAAGATTTGGACAATTCAAAGTCTTAACTTTATTAAATAAAGAGTTAGTTAAGGACGGGCATTTTTAAATCAATCTAATTTAAATTAATTTAAATTATCATAATTTATGATTTCAATCGATTTGAAAATTTTTTGAATTAATTTATAAATTGATATTTTTTAAACCGTTATTTGCGGTTTAGTTTTTGAACTTGATCGATTTCAAACTACAAAATCGCAAATCAAATCGTTTAATATTATTTTATAAAATTTTTTATTTTTATTTATTTTATCATCTCAATTATACATAGTTGTCTTTATTTTTTATATGTGATAACAATTAAAAAAAATCATTTATGATAAGCTAAAAAGAAATTATTCATAAAATTTTTATTTAAATATTAATAAGATATTATAAAATTAATAATAAATAAATATTATAATATTAATTTTATGATATAATTTAAATCGCGAATTTAAATTACATTTTACGATTTTGATTGTATCAATTTGTAATGTTTTAATGAATTGAATCACGTTGACTTAATTTTAAATTGTAATATGCGAATTGATTTAAAATTTTATCTCAAATCCATCTAAATTTTATGTGCCTGCCCCTAAAGATAGCTAATGATATAAATAAAATAACCAAAATAAGGTCAGCCGAAAAGTGATTAGGCTGGCGTGTTACTTGTGTTTTGTTTCTCCTAAAAGTAAATATTAAGCCAAGCAATTTAGTTTAATAAAATAGATAATACTTTCGTTAATTACGATTAGGATATGTTCGTTGATCGAATTTTGTTCAAAAGGTAGATGAGAATGCTTTCAAGTTTTGGGGATGTGGAGTAATATGGGTATTAGGATTGGTTATGAAAGAAAATTTTTTATTCATTTGTGGTAATTTTTATTCATACTTATTTACTGGTTTGTGACATTTGTATATGCTCGTGGCAAATACTAACCTAAGTTGCATTATAATCAAATACTAAATTAAAAATATTCATTTAGTACGAGTTTGTGTGAAATTTTGGAAAATCTTATAATAGATTTGACATTTAATAATTTTATTTTTTATTCATTTTGTTTTAACTTCGATCACGAGAGAATTTCATGCATTCCTCGCTTGGGGGAACTACGGGATAACTATTGTATGATAGGGAGTGTTGGCTTGGACTCAGTGGGTTGCACCGAATGCAAATTCTTAAAACTTGCTTGAAAATGTATCATATAGACGCTATATTGTAAAATGACACGGATGAAGTCGAGAGAATTGTAAATTAGCAAAAGGGCTACTCAACTTATTTAGGGATGTTTAATATCGAGATATAATTGTTATTATAATAATTATTATAAAATAAAAATAAAAATATTAAATATTAATTAAAATATGAGTAAATTCCAAAAAATAATATATTATCAAACATTTTTTATAATTTTATTTTAAAAATTAAGTAAAAATTAATTACAGTAAACAAGAACTTACAGCTCAAATCGAATTTCTTTTTATGATAGTTAAATTGGTGAAATGTATAAGAATCATAGCTTGAATTAATGCAAGAATGCAATAGTATTATTTATAATATAATATAAAGTAGTACTAATTATACCCAAAAATGAAAATCCCGAAAAAATAAAGTAAATTTCTGCATTCACTAAGTGGTTGGTAGTATTGGCTGTGAAGTAATAAATACTTAAATAGAATTACTATAATTAGAAACAGAATCCTAAATAAAATAAAATTTTTGATTAAAAAATCAGATGCATGCAATAATTTAGTCTATTTTAAATCAGATTTATTGGACTAACACGGGTCTCTTTGGTCAAGTATATTTGAATACTTAATTTGATTTCGTTTGCTAATCGGCCTCCTCCATATATAACCCGCACTAGTTCTATACGCAATAGCTCGTTGGTTAGTAAATCAATTAAATGCACTATATCTTATGATTTGAAAGTATTAGCTGCCAATCAAATTCATTTACTTATTACTTCACTTTCAATGTAAATGCAAATCAAGATAAGCAAATGAAAAAGCTTTATCATGATAATTGATGCATGAACCACAAAGTCACACTTTTGATCACATTATCGATGTCATTGCTAATGTTGGTCACATAAATGAAGACGTGCAAGAGGGCAATTTACATGGACAACACAGAAAAAACATTATACCCACCAAGTTCCTGTGATGAAAAAGGACCAAGTTTGCTTGACATTAATGCCATAAATGGTTCTTTCTTTTTCTTTTTCTTTTTTTATTTAATATTTTAATATCTCTATTATTTTCAAAAACACTCAACACTCAACAAAATTTCTTTCTTATGGCAGCAGAGTGTTAAATCCTTTCGAAAATACAGAAATATAAGAGCATTAAATGGAACAAAAACACAGTAAAAAACAGCGATTGACCCCTTCCAATTTCTGGCAATTCTGAACATACGTATGTCTGCCTTGTCATGAGGTGTCATTATTGACAATTCCATGGAGCTTTTTCTCCAGCACTTCGGAACAAATCTGGCCCATTTTAAAGTAGAAAGACATGAGATCAGATAACTGCTCCACTGACATTTTCTCGATTGCATTACGGGCTAATTTTTCCCTCTCCGCATTCAATTTTAGTCTCTCGATGTAGGAACTTCCATTCCTCACTGTTGCTCCCATCTGCTTTAATCTGTTCTCTTGTTGCAGACTTAAAGCTGTGTTTGACTGCAAATCAGGAACTCATATCAGACAAAATGATCAGATAACAGGTAATTCATTTACTGTAATCTCTAAGCATTTCGTGTAGTACCTCTAGAAATTCTGCTCCTGCTTGAAGTTCAGATTCTTTCGATGGATGCATCCCATTGCCAGTGATATAGATATTTTTTGCCAAAGAGAAACTTCGGATTATGGTTTTTCTTTTGTTCTCCATTTCTCTGTTGAGATTTAGTGGCTTTGGGATAGAAGTTGAACCATTAAGCTTCTTCTGATAAGCAATCACCGCTTTCACAAACTCCTGTACAAATTCCAAGAAAATTCGAGAATCAATAAAATAAAATTGGAACAAAACTTTCATTGCATTCAAAAATCATACTGGAAAAATTTTAAAACCTGATAAGCAGCTGGGCATCCTGGATAATCAAATTCATCCGAATCAGGCTGCCTCATTCGCTCTGGATGAAACTGGAGACCCATTATAAACTTACCTTCTTCAGGATTGTATGCATCCGGATCATAAAACCCTTCAATCAAACCATCAGGGGCAAAAGCCATCGGCACAAAACGTTGGGCTAATCTCTTAACACCTTGGTGATGATAACTATTAACCCCAATCTCCATTTTCTCTTCCTCCAAAGAATCCTTAAACCAACCGTGCAACGGAGTGTCTTTTACCACTTTCACTACATGTCTATGCCCATCATAATGACCATAATCAATGTGAACAACCCCTTGATTTTCAGGGCAATTTTTCGAGAGTTCCTTCTGTATGTCTCGGTAAAGGGTACCCCCACATGCAACATTTAAGACTTGTGACCCTCTGCAAATTCCTAAATAAGGTATGTTTCTTTCTAGGCAAAGTTTTGCCAGCCTTAACTCGATTGAATCCTTTTCTTTATCAATTGCAGTATCACCAGCATGCAGTCTTCGGATTTCTTCCAATTCTTCCGGTGAAAGACCAGATGTTTCCGCTTCGTATAATGATGGATCAATATCTTCTCCTTCGCAGAGAAGAACCCCATGAATTGGCTGGAAGCTGTCTAATAACATATGCACCCCATTAACTCTGGGTACAATAACTGGTACTGCACTATATCCAACTATAAGATCAAGATGATATTCACCTGCAATTGAAAAGATAACACATGCACAAGAATTTTAGCACACAAAGGAGGATTTCGATATTTGTGAGGGTGAGAGGGAGATTTTAGTACCAACAAAATCCACGAATTTGTTCTTTCGAACGGTGCGTCTGGAGACGATGAGAACACGGGGAAGGATGACCGAGAGATCCTGAGAAGCCATAACAGTATTGTGGTTAGATATAATTACAATTTAGTACTCCGCGTCAGATTTTGTTAAGCACTCTGTCCTATTTATAATCCACCGCTGAAGAGAATAAAATCGAATGGGGTTTGAATTTGATTTGCTATTTAGGATTAATTTATTCTGGAAGTGGAAGAATAAGTCGTGAACAGCAGAGTCCCGTCGCCGCGTCTACCCTCCTTGTCTTACGGTTTTGTTTTTTTCTTCTTTTTTTTTAAATTTAATATACAAATAAAGAAATTAAAATTGGTTAATTATAATTATTGATACATAAATATATCGGTAATTGAAGTTGAAATTTAAAGCAATGAATGAAAATGTTGTGTGTAACTGTCATGCATTGGTAACAGGAGTCAGTACCGGTAACTACGTAAAATGCATTGGTGCACAATATATGGACCGGGTTTGTTGATGAGGTTTATCGACACGTGGCTCTGTATCTTATCTTGTTTCTGAGGTAGGCACATCTGAGGCGGGTCAAAATTGTGGTTAGGTGACCTGGTAACAGATGGGCAATTTATGGATTGGATTAGTGTCTGACGTGGAAACTGGATCGATCCAGTTGGTAGACGGTTTGCTGGTTTGGTTTGGTTTGGTTTGTTTTCGAGCGATGCATTGATCCGGTTTTACTTTTGCCACAGGAGTCTTCCAGTGGTCGTAAGCAAAGAACAATCAAATACAAAGAAAATCATTGTTCTAATACAATTTTAATTTTGAAAACTAATGCAAACACGTGTGCAGATAAAAAAAGATGTAATGTCGTAAGACATAAGTTATTGTATAGTAATTAGAGCGTAATTTTTATAATTATGATCTAATTTTCGCTGGTTAAAATTTATAAACTTACTTAATTTCTTTGAAGCTGCCATGCCCGACCTAATAGGAACGATTTCGGCACCCCTCTCCAGATAAGAAGCAGAACGTGCCATCCCTTATAACCCTTTCTTTTGCCGGGGACTTTCATAAAATGAAAATGAGCGGCATCGTTGTATGCTCAACATTTTATTCCTCTGTTTCATATTCCGGAGAACTACTGAAGCCGATCTGTCAGCCAACCTACTTTAGGCTTGGCCCCGCATCCCTTGGAGAATCACCTTTATGACAGCTTATTTAGCTACAAATTAATATAATACTAATATGATATATTATATTATTATCACAATTTTTTTATTTTTACAAAAAAATTATCACTATAAAAATATAGGAACTATGCTAGAATATCAATTTGTATATTCAATACTATTCATAAAATAACTTTATACTTAAATATAAATTTCATTAAATATATTTCGAATTATACATAAACTTTCTTAACCTAGTTATGTTTTTTTTTTTTTTTTTAAATAATAATGTTTTTTCCCAACAAAGAAAGATATTATAAAGTAATTTTATTTATATTCTAAATAATAAATCTCCACAAATTTCAATACGATCAAGACCATCTATAAAATGATGGCGGCCATATTTATTTAATAAATAATATTAAAATTTAAATTTTTATATAAATTAATTCAATAATATTATTTAATCGTTAAAATATTTTATACTTTTATATGAATTAATAAAAATAAGTTATATAAAATATCTGACAATAATATAATATTTAAACATTATAAAGAGTTATATAATAATTTATATTTTTAATAATACTAAATAAATAAATGCAAATGCTTTGGGGCCAAAGGGAAGTTCTCGGATCATACTGAACAAGGGAATTAGAGTTTTGAGGATAAATACTAATATGATAAAATTAAAAAGATTTAAATTTGAATTAGTTTTAAAGAAACTTATTAACTTTGAATATAGAAGGATAAAAGTAACAACAAAAAGTACGTTAATTTGAGGATAAAATGTTTAATTATTTGAAGTATAAGAACAAAATTCGGTCTAAAAAACTCAATCTGCATCACAATTTGATGTGATCAAGATCATATTTTGATAAAAATATAATATTAGAAAAATGTTATGATAATGCCGAATAAATTAATAAAGTCATAGCACTATGCATCGTTGAAGGATTATTATACTGTTAGTTGTAATATTTGATTATTTGTCTTTTGAAGACTACCAAGGGAGAGTTAGAGTATAACCTAATCCAGGCTTGGTCACCTTATCACATTTAGAATAATTATTTTTTGATCGACCAAGATCATGTTTTATTTAATAAATCAAGTAGACACTAGAAACAAAAGTTTTATATATAAATTAACGTGAAAGTGTTATAAAATTGTCATAAATATTATGTATTATATTTTTAATATATTAAATTTGTCACGTCATGAAATGCGATATCACATTTGACAGTTGTCACGTATTTTCGCATTATGATCTCATGGACTAAAATTGTAACATGAGAATCCAAAAGATTTTATATATCATCGTTTTTTTAAAATATAAAATATTCAGAATAAATTTTCAACTAAAAATGTAAATAATAAAAATATTTTACTTTTACTAAATATTTCACAAAATAAATAAATAAATATAATATTTGAAAAACAAAAATTTCATTATTCAAAATAAAACGTGATATCTAATAGACCCCATGAAAGAAGTAAGTCTAATTTACATTTCTATTAGAGATGCTAACAAGCTAATCTTTCTTTTTAACACAACTCTCTTCAATGCTTCTAACATAAAAGAGTGAAATGAGAGGGGTGAGTATACTAAAATATACTCTGTAAATGAATTATTAAAATAAATAAAATATTTATTAAAAAAAATAATATATTTTTAAATAATTTACTTTATTTCTTACTAAATATCATTTCATTTATTAGGTTTGTGTTCTTTTGTTATAAAATAATTTAAATCATTGGGCCGTTGAACTTTTCTTACAGTGGTACATTGGCCGAATTACACTACAAGACCACTAGTGAAATTCTTTTTTATAAAATTATCTTATATATCAAAATATTTCAAATATAATTTAAAAAAAATCTTTTATTTTAAAATATTATCGAACTCACTGGCATTGACAACTAGTAGTATGTGGTGATAATTATAACTATTCTTGCACATCCATCAATTTCATATATTTTTTTAATTCTATAAAAATCAGGACTGTTAATCCCTTAAGTAGCATTTTGTAGTAAGCCACTTCAAAATAAATTTACTCGATAGATCACTTGGGTGACCGATAATACCTAGACTACTTAAAATAATAAGCCTTACTCATTATGTATATGACATTTTATTATAGACTACTTAAATCTACACTCACTTAGGTGGCTTCACAAGGGTACAATCATATTGACTTTATTACTATAAAATTCATATAAAACAGTTTCCTTAAAACAATAAATCAACTATATAAGTCCCAAAACCATTCAATAATAAACAACTATGAAAATCTAATAATATAAACCATTTATAAATAAAACATTGAGATTTAAATCATATCAATAGAATATCAATATTATATTCAGCTTTCGGCCACATACATAACCAAATAAAATACACCACAGGACATTTGCATTTGTTCAAAATAATAGATTATAAAACTATTTCTTAATGTATAAAATAAATAAGTTTTATAAACTATTTTATAAGAAATAAAACGAATAAAGATCCATTCACTAGCTAGGGAGGATATATGCTATCTCTATTCTTCACGCCTTAAAGCTTCGTCGTGCAAGTTCTCTAAGCCTAAATTGCATATATATTAACAAGTTTATTAATTTTAAATATCAAATAGAATTCAATATAATTTATGCACTACAAATATGGTCAAAGTACTAAGATTTTCTAATCGAACTTAATTTATTAACATTATGCTCGATTTTGGTCATTTATTTGATTTTTGTTAAATAAAATAACATGGCTATTTCTACATTATCACAATTATCTTTAACTTATATCAATATGCAAATTCTACTCTCTGACTTGTTTGTTCTTTCATGAAAAGTAATTATACTCATTATTTGATTTTTGTAAAAATATCTGTTTAAACTATTCTAGCTCTTAATTCAATATTATCTAGTTAAAATTTTTAAATTTCTATTTAATATACCATATTTAAGCTAAATTTCTAGAATTTTTTAAATGCACAGTGTGATAAGAAATAATATTACATACATGCACAACAGAATTTTAAAATTTTTCAAATTTAACCAAGAATCCATGTAATAACCTAATATTTTATGAGTTCTGAATTCATATCTTTTTCAGATGATTAACTTGATGAACTATTAAAATACAGATCTTCAAATTCGAGTCTCTATGGCATCTACACGATCGAGAATCAATAAAACTTCGGAGTGTTAACTTTCTTTCTTAGCTCTTTTTGTGTTCGTTTCGTATTTCTTTCTAAAAAAAAAAAGCTCTCATAAAAAATGTAATCCTATGCACACTCATTATTAAAGGCATCAAAACGTATCTTTTTATAATACAAATTATGATTTTTATGAGTTTGGGTTTAATGAACCCATTAATGAGTAAATACGACCTATTATTTATATTTGAACATAGCCTTATATTTAAAGTCCAATTTATTTAATTAAGTTTAACTAACGTATTTAGTTAATTTTAATTAATAGACTTAGCCTAAATATAATACCCAATTTATATTAAGAGTTCATGAATTTAATAAATTTATCTCATAAATTTATATATCCATTATTCTCGATCTTATGTGCGATTTAATAGGTTTTCAAAATATTGACAGTAATATTATAATTTAATTATAGTACTACAAGTCATGAGTGGTGTCTACTAATACATCATAACTACTTACATAACGAGAATGTGAATAGTTCATCGTCACCTTAATCCGTGATCAATGTTATCATATAATTTAATCTATTTGTCTTTGATATCTAGTTAAACATGAGACATAAAATATTTTACTCTCGTAAAGTTCAATCTTTATAATTCTTTAATATCTAGAGTATAATTATCTAATCAAATGAGATCAATATCCTTATATTGATTCATTTGAGCATTGTCATATATTTTTATAATTATACTCAATCAAAAGGCTCAAAGGTATCACTCCTGTTATATAAGAGGGACAAATCCTATCTTGATTAAAATATACTCTGTAAGTGAATCATTAAAATAAATAAAACATTCATTAAAAAAATTAACATATTTTTAAATAATTTACTTTATTTCTTACTAAATATCATTTCATTTATTAGGTTTGTGTTCTTTTGTTATAAAATAATTTAAATCATTGGGCCGTTGAACTTTTCTTACAGTGGTACATTGGCCGAATTACACTACAAGACCACTAGTGAAATTCTTTTTTATAAAATTATCTTATATATCAAAATATTTCAAATATAATTTAAAAAAAATCTTTTATTTTAAAATATTATCGAACTCACTGGCATTGACAACTAGTAGTATGTGGTGATAATTATAACTATTCTTGCACATCCATCAATTTCATATATTTTTTTAATTCTATAAAAATCAGGACTGTTAATCCCTTAAGTAGCATTTTGTAGTAAGCCACTTCAAAATAAATTTACTCGATAGATCACTTGGGTGACCGATAATACCTAGACTACTTAAAATAATAAGCCTTACTCATTATGTATATGACATTTTATTATAGACTACTTAAATCTACACTCACTTAGGTGGCTTCACAAGGGTACAATCATATTGACTTTATTACTATAAAATTCATATAAAACAGTTTCCTTAAAACAATAAATCAACTATATAAGTCCCAAAACCATTCAATAATAAACAACTATGAAAATCTAATAATATAAACCATTTATAAATAAAACATTGAGATTTAAATCATATCAATAGAATATCAATATTATATTCAGCTTTCGGCCACATACATAACCAAATAAAATACACCACAGGACATTTGCATTTGTTCAAAATAATAGATTATAAAACTATTTCTTAATGTATAAAATAAATAAGTTTTATAAACTATTTTATAAGAAATAAAACGAATAAAGATCCATTCACTAGCTAGGGAGGATATATGCTATCTCTATTCTTCACGCCTTAAAGCTTCGTCGTGCAAGTTCTCTAAGCCTAAATTGCATATATATTAACAAGTTTATTAATTTTAAATATCAAATAGAATTCAATATAATTTATGCACTACAAATATGGTCAAAGTACTAAGATTTTCTAATCGAACTTAATTTATTAACATTATGCTCGATTTTGGTCATTTATTTGATTTTTGTTAAATAAAATAACATGGCTATTTCTACATTATCACAGTTATCTTTAACTTATATCAATATGCAAATTCAACTCTTTGACTCATTTGTTCTTTTATGAATAGTAATTATACTCATTATTTGATTTTTGTAAAAATATCTGTTTAAACTATTCTTGTTCTTAATTCAATATTATCTAGTTAAAATTTTTAAATTTCTATTTAATATACCATAATTAAGCTAAATTTCTAAAAATTTTTAAATGCATAGTGTCATAAGAAACGATATTATATACATGTACGAAAGAATTTTAAAATTTTTTGAATTTGACCAAAGATTCATGCAATAACCTAATATTTTATGAGTTCTAAATTAATATCTTCTTTTAGATGAAAGATCTTCAAATTCACGTCTCTATGGCATCTACACGATCGAGAATCAATAAAATTTCGGTGTGCTAGCTTTCTTTCTCGGCTCTTTTTGTGTTCGTTTCTTATTTCTTTCTCAAAAAAAAATAAAGCTCTCATAAAAAATATAATCCTAGGCACACTCATTATAAAAAGTATCAAAATGTGTCTTTTTATAATATAAATTATGATTTCTATGAGTTTGGTAATGAACCTATTAATGAGTAAATACAACCCATTATTTATATTTGATCATAACCTTGCACTTAAAGCCCAATTTATTTAATTAAGTTTAACTAACGTATTTAGTTAATCTTAATTAATAGACTCAACCCAAATATAATACCCACTTTACATTAAGAGTTTACAAATTTAATAAATTCATCTCATAAATTTATATATCCATTATTCTCGATCTTATGTGCGATCTAATAGGTTCTCAAAATATTGACAGTACTACTATAATCTAATTATAATACTACAAGTCATGAGTAGTGTCTAACAATACATTATAATTACTCAAATAATGAGAATGTGAATGGTTCATCGTCACCTTAATTCATAACTACTGTTATCGTATAATTTAATCTATTTGTCTTTGATATCTAGTTGAACACGAGACATATAATGTTTTACTCTCGTAAAGTTTAATCTTTATAATTCTTTGATATCTAGAATATAATTATCCAATCAAATGAGATCAATGTCCTTATATTGATTCATTTGAGTATGACCATGTATTTTTATAACTATACTCAATCAAAAGGCCCAAAGGTATCACTCTTGTTATATAAGAGAAATAAATCCTATCTTGATTAAACATATCTCTCTACATAATTTATGATATATCTAATTATTTTTTTTATAGTTTATTCTATTACCGATGATATTTAAAAATATTAAAATATATCATTCATCATATTGGAAACTATAATGATCTCAAGTCAAAGGATTACATACACTATTATCACTATAAAAATTATTTATAACACTTATATAACAATTTATATAGTATTCTCATGATGAGTCGGTCCGGTACATTAGTTCTCTAATTTGTACTTATGTGTTAATTTTATATCTCATATCACTACACATCTCATATTATCATCAATCACTATATATATTAGTTTTAACGTATTATTATTGTCCTATACATAATAACACTTGATTAGAAATGTTTAAAAATAGTGTTCAACTAATTGAACCTTTTATTCTAAGGACATTGTTACATTTATTAAAATACATAGATATGTAATAATAAAATATTATATTAAACTAACAATGTCGTGATACATAAATATGCCAAATATCCAAAATCATGATTGGATTTTAAGGCATGTACCAATACAGTGAACCTTAAATTGTCAATTTGATTAAACTATAAATTCACACTTAAAACAAATTAGAAGTCTTACCTAGGAGTCATTTAGAGCTTAAAGAATCTGATTTCTCCGTTTAATTCAAAAAAAAAAAAACAATTTGGATCTTGAAACCTTTTAATTCAAAAAAAAAACAATTTGGATCTTGAAACCTTAACTTTTTCTTTATAATTTTTTGGCCAAAACTTGAAAATAATTTTTGTAATAGGCTTAAAATGATGACTTGAAAATAATTTTCGTAACAGGCTTAAAATGATGACTGAATGCGGTTTTGTGTAAAAAATTAAAAAGAATGCAAAGATTGGAAGATTGGTTTCTTGGATTCAAGAGAGATGAATTTGAGGGATTTAGGGGTATATATAATAGAACATGAAAAGTCTAAAATATCCTTAAAATAGTGGAGGAAGAAAACTTAGAGATAAAAGGTAAAATTATCATTTTTAGGGCCCTCAAAGATGTATATGCCGTGTTGGGCGTGATGCTTAGCGACAAACATCTCTCCAAGCTAAGTCCGACCCCATGTCTAGCGTGGAACCTAAGGTCGTACACACTCAAGTGTTTTTAACCTCATTTTTTCTTCATTTTATCCTTCATCATTTCTCTATTTTTCAAATACTACTTTTACTCTCATCTAGCATTCATTTTCACTTTTATTTCTTTCTAATCTTAAGTTTTTTCTTCCATATTCGAGCATTCAAAAATAGTTTATCAATTAAAAGTCTAAATCAATAAAAAATTTGCTCTAAATATAAAATATTCGAAAAGAGCTTATAACTTGAAACTTACGAAATCTTCTTCAATTTTGCACCTTTTTTTAATATTACTTAGTTTACATACGAAATCTCTTTCAAACTTGATTGTTTTTTGATAAAAGTTTCTTTAATTTTGCACCTTTCTTCAACATTATTTGGTCTACACATATATAACATTCATTCATTAATACAATGAAAATGATAAAAATACCCTAAAACGATAAAATGACTAAAATGTTCCTGATTTAAAAAAATAGGTATTATAAAATTAGTGAAAATATACTTTAAAAAATTTAAATAATAATAATAATTTTATCATATTTCTATATAAAAAAATTATTTTATATATATAATAAAAATACCTTTATTTTTATCAAATTTTATATCTTTTGAAAACTGATAATTGTTCTACCGAGATTCATGTAATTATTGCCTTTAAATATGTTATTCCTATGAATTATTGAGAATGTAGTTTGAGGCAACTTCAACTCTCAACTGTAGTTTACGTAAAAAATGAAAACCTTTCAACTATTGTCTAACCAATTAAATTAATTATATTGAGAATAATATTTACGTAATTATTTAAAATTTAATTTGTTTTTAACATTTACCCCAGTATAATTATTCCAAAGAGGATAAACTAGTTGAATTGATTTGGTGTCTCGTGTGAAATTTTTAATAGATTTCATTCACTACCATTGATCATAAGATGCTGATATTTCATCATTGTAGTTAATAGATTAAAAAAATAAAAAAGAAAACTTTTATCAAAAACTAAAATATAAAATATATTTAAAATTAATTTTGTTAACAGATTAGAAAATATTTGGATAAATTCATAATAAATTAAAAACAATTTTCTGATTTATAGTTATGTGATATGATTTTTTAATTTTATTTCATATTTACTATGAAATATTGTCGTTACTAAAATAATAATGTTATCAAATTCTTTTGATTATTATATAAAGTTAAATATAAAAGCAATAATTTCAAGCATACTGAAAAAAAAAATTTGTTAAATAACTTTTTCACTTAGCTAATTTAATTTTCCAATTGTTCTATACAACTTATAATAATTTTGTACAAAACATTAAAAAGTTGGTATCATATCAAAATTAGTCATGCGTGCTCATGAAGATATATGTGCATATGTACATTAGCTAATATAAGATTAAATTTCCATTTAATGGCATCCTATACACATATAATGCCGACTAACAGTAAGTTTAAGATCTTAATTGTTTTGTTTTACTTTAAAATGTCAAAAAATTGAAATTATCTGTATCTATTTCTATCTATCTATCTATATAACATTTTAAAGTTTTTATTAAAAAAAAAAAAAAACTGTGACTTCAAAATAACCGAAACTATACTTGAGCAATTGTTGAAATATTTCAGTATACATAGTACTTAAACCGGTGAGAGAACAACATGAAATTGCTTATTTATTTTTGTGTATTCTGATAATTATTAATGACTCATTAATTACAGAACTGACTATCAAGCAACAAGCTGATTAACACTTAAATGGAACTCCACAAAATACAGAAATCCTTCTAGCATTGGGAGAATCAACATAGCGCCTGAAGTCTGGATTCCTGAAATACCCACAAAGGCAAGGCCTCTGCAACCTCAACGCGCTGCAGCATCCGAATGTTGGGGGCAAAGGCGCCGGCGATGTGAGTGCTGTTAGACATGGACTCAGCAGCGAAGGATTGCAAATCACAGCCTGATCTGATACTACCTGCTCATTCCCCGAAACCACCATAGCTAGCAGCAGCAGGACTACTGCTGCCATTTCGAGAACAACATAAGATACGTTCTTCTTCATGTTTTGATAATGGTGATGAATGCATTGATACTTGAGCCATGGCGTTGCTGCATTATTTATAGATGGAACGAAAATGGTGGTGATGAAAACATGTATTCGTGTGCTTAGTTGATGCTGCCAACAGAAATAAGGTTATATCACAGGGTGAGAGGTGTCTTTCGTTGGGTCGGAGGAGATGACAAGTGTCTACACACAAGGGTTTGTGTTTCTGATAAAGAGTTTGTCTTTACATTAATTCTTCAAATTTGAAGGGCAGATAAAATGCAATTCAAAGGATAAAATGGTTGCTTGGAAAGATAAAATCTTATTTGTATACAATTTTAAGGGGTGGTTGTTCAATTATAAAATGAATTATTTATTATGCTATGTTAAAATACGTAATCCATTCTGAAAAAAATTGGGATGAATGATTGATAAATTGTAATATTTTTAATTTTAAAAGTAAAATGCTTGTTTTTGAGAAATTTTTATTATTGATGTGTTGGTATAGTGAATAATAATTATAATGAACACATATTTAAATAGTAAATATAATTTCTTTATTTTTAAAATAAAAAAATTAAAATGAATGAAAAAGTAAATAATAGAAAATTTTAGTATAGCAATAAAATACTTAAAGATTAAAAATATATAATTGTTAAATTTCTCTTATTTTTAAAAAATTAGAAAAAATATCATAGTATATGAATTTCGAGATGAACGATTTAAAACTATCTCAGATATAATTAATGGAGATAATTATAATCAATTTGTATAACAATAATACAATATTAAAATTTTCAACAACAAATGAGACTAGAATGAATAAAAGTATTAAAAAGACAAATTTCATGTAGTCGCTATCCGCTTATGGGCCTAATTGGCTATCTAAATAAGTTTAGCCCACATACCTCCAGAAGCCCAGAATATCAAATTCTTCAGATTATGTCCCATGGTCTAGCTAACTAAGCCCAACATCAAATTAAGATCTCACTCAGCAAAGGAAACAAGCAAAAGCTGTTTTGTTAGTCATCTCAATTTTTTGGGATTTTTTTTCATAGCTTTAGTTTTTTCATTTTTTTTTTTCAAATTAACACCTCTCATTATTTACTTGGCAAAATGAGGTTTATGAGCTAATTACTCCACGGTTAATGATTACAACAGATTAATGTCCAAATAAACATATTTATGTTCCCGTTACCATGGTTTCTTTTGTAACTATTAGACTGCATTTTGGGTATGTATATTTAGTAGAAAAACAAATAAGTTATTCGCTTTATCATATAATTAAAGTTATCAAAAACGAACTAGTTTTCAAAATTAAAATAATACTATTATTCTAACAAATACTATTAAATAGTTTTCTTATTATTAAAATATATTTTGATAATTTTAAAAAATATCGTCTTAAAAAAATTACCAAATGCACTGTAACTATTTTATTAATTTAATATTTTTAATTCATTAATCCTTATTCTAATTTTAAATAATTTATTTTTCAAATGCTAATAGAGGCACAGCTAAAAGATAAGAGGAACCATATCAACAATAAAAAATTAACTTTATTCATATTATTAATAATTAAATGCGTCCATCGATCTCCACGTGGAGTACAATAATACCCGCACTACTCATTTTTCCCACTTTCTTTCTTCTTTATTCATTTATTACTTCTTCTGTGTTTTTTTCTTTTATTTTACCAATTCATACACTTTTCATACTCAAATTCAAATATAGGTAAGCACCGAAAAAAGATGGTTCGCATATACCAGTGTAAATCACCTACAGAAATTTTATTCATATATTATTTTTATGAAATTTTTTTTGCAAAACTAGTCAAAGCAAGTTTCTAACACTGAGGTGAGGGAACTCCGCAAGTACTATAGAGCTTTCCGGAATTTGGAGAGTTAACAAATTGACCGAGACTTGGATCACTTTTATACCCACAAAGACATGGCTTCTGCTCCTTCAGCTTGCTGCAGCAATCACTTGACGGAGGGGCCGAATTCATGATCGCTCCAATGCATGGGGTCAACTCTGTTGCGTCGCATGTCACTGCCTCCACCACATGCACTCCGTTCAACGCCACCGCGGCCACCAGCAGCATCACCAAACTCACCGTTGCGACCGAAGAAAGATTCTTCATTATCGATGATTTATGTAACTTAACAGAGAGAAAGGTGAAAGTAAAATAAGTTGGAGACGTGAATTTGAGCCAGGCATTTTCATAGAATTTATAGATGAAGATGGAAAAGAGTATGTTGAACCAAGGGTTGTTGAGAGGTATCAGACAAGCAGCGTACGTATTCTTGTAATTCACTTTTGATTGTTGATTGGCTTTCATGAAGATTAAAGGTACAAAAGCTTCGGATATTTTACTTTAAAAATGGAATTTAGGCAAAAAAGAAAAAATATATATATATTATTTTGAGAATCGTGTAAAATGGTTTTACTTATTTTACAAAGAAACAGGCAAAACAAGATTTCATTGTTTTTGTTTTCGCATTCTTATCTTCATAATAACCGATGTATTAACATATATCAATAGTTTTAAATTTGATTATTGACACATTATCACAATTAAAATTCCAAAATAAAGTAAAAAACAATACAACTAATTTTAATAATTTTCTTAAATACTTGTTTAATATATTAACAAAAATACAAAACACGATTTTGTATAATAATTTAATTCAGCATATTTTATATATTTTATTTCAAGATACAGTTTATAAAAAAATATATATATATTATTAGACGCATTATATAATTCTTAAAGTTAGAAAAATAGTAACTCAAAGGTACTCTTTTTTTTTTATATATTAAAATAAAAATATTGGCTAGACCAAAATTAATTAATGAACCCAAACTCATTAGTTTTGAATTATATACATATTTCATATCATTTTGTAAAAGCCATTTTTATGTTTTTGAAGTTTATAATATTTTTTTCGGCAGGTAAATTATGAACATAATTTAGAACATGTATAAAACATCTTTTTCTCTACGTAAGAAACATGGAAAACATGTTTGAAGCGTTTAGTATTGTCGTTCGTCGCCATCACAGAGGTCGTCATGCGTCAATTATTTTTTAAAATTAAAATTCTTCTGACAACTATTGTAAATAAAGTTGTAGATTTATTTTTATTATTCAAATAAATAGTTAAATTATTGATATATTTAAAAACACCATAAATAAAATTTTAAAAAATAATAAAAGTAATTTCAATAATTTTATAGAAATATTTGCTATTTTAATTTTTATAAATATTTTTACTAGTCTCATTGTATTTTTTTTTCACTCTTAAAATTTTATCCTACTTTTATAATTCATTTGTCTAACTTCTTTTTTTTTTATTTTTTTTATTTTTCTAAATATACTTAAAAATTATTATAATTACTTTCTTGTTCTATACTCATAGAAGTGAATGCGATCACATTGAGAGTTAGGATATAAAATCAACAATTAATTAGTTGTTTTATAATACTAAATAATTAATAAAATTAATTGAAAATAAATTTTTAATAATAGATTTACTAAACATGTTTTATAATCCTTATTTTATTGTTCTTACAAAAATTTTTGTTTGACATATTTTATCCATTTTTATTATTTGAAAGACAATTCTTAGTTTTACCTTCTAATAGACAATTCTTTTGTCTGACGTTACTTTATTTAAGTTTTTAAACTTTTTCTTTTAATTTATTTGTAAAATTTTAAAAGTAAGTATTTAGAATAAGAATAATAACTATTGAATCCTTAAGTTTTGATAATATAAAAATTACTACACATTTTGGTTATATTTACAACAAACTAGTACTTAATTTTAATTATTTTTTAATTTCAATTAAGTTGATATATTAATTGCATAAAAAATTGGATGAACTGATTAGTTGTTTTGCTAAAATTTAGGAACTGAATTATTATTAGTTTAAATTTAACAATATATTAAGAAAAAAATATAAAACACTGCCTTTTATAATAATTTTGTGGAAAGCATTTTATGTATTTTATTCTTAAAATATGATTTGTAAAAAATATTACCAAATGCGTCTCATAATTCTTGAATTTAGAAAACACCAAATCAAAAATATTATTATTTTACAATGAAGATATATCAAATAGGCTACAACAAATGAATCCATTCATCACAAACCCAAACTTATTAATTTTGAATTATGTAGACATTCAAACAAATATTATAGTTTATAATTTTGTTGGGTAATTTATTAAAATATTTTATAGCATGAGTAAAAACGAAGGAAATATACAAAAAAATATTTTATTTGTTTTGCGTTCTGATCCCTCATTATCACATTAGTCCACAAGCATCAATTATTTTTTTCAATTAAAATTTTACTGATAACTGTTGCTGATAAATTTGTAGTTTTTTTTATTATTTAAACAAATAATTAAATATTAATATTAACGAGCAGTGATTCGGTCATTTGTTAACGAGCAGTGAATATTCGAACACTGTTCTACGCACCTCAATGCATGTTCATTTTTTCTACAACAAAATTCAACAACGGCAGTTTGGAAAATGAATTGCAGAGCATTTAGCAATGCCCGCGATTTGTCGAGAAGATAGAATTTATGAGATTTGAACGCATTTAAATAGCCAAAAGAATAACACAAAAGTATTTGCCTTTTCTTAATGGTTAAAACTACAGGGTTCATAATGACAGTAGAATCAAGAAATATAGGAGCAAAAAACTTGAAAAGAAATGAGAATATCAAATTATTTTATTTTATTTATTTTACACACTTAATTCGCACTCCATCTCAAATTCGAACATAAATAAACGCTAAAAAAACAGTTTACTTTATACTGCAAACCAGCCAGTCCGAGCTTTATTTATTTATATTTCTTTATTAAAATTTCCAACGAAACGCAGATTAAAGCAAGCTAATTATCACATAGGATAGAGAACTCCTCAAATACTAGAAATCTTTATAGCGTTCGGAGAGTAAACAAGGGACTTGAGATTTGGATCGTTCAGATACTCACAAAGGCATGACCTTTGCTCCCTTACTTGAAGAGTAAACAAGTAATTTTGTTGATCATATTTTATATTTTTTATTTTCAAGATATAACTTGAAGAAAAAAATTAACAAACACGTTATATAATTATTAAATTGGAAAAAAATAAACTCAAAGGTACTATTTTTATATTTTGATTTCATCGAAATGTAAATTAAAATAACAATATCGGTGGCAGGCCACAATTAATTAGTAAACCCATCTGTGACAAACTCAAAATTATTAATTTTGAATTATATACATATTCCACATCATTTAGTAGAAGCCATTTTTTGTTTTTAAAATTTATAATATTTGTTCAGTAGGTAAATTATGAAAATAATTTAGAACATGTGGAAAACATCTTTTTCTTCACGTAAGAAACATGAAAAAGTTGTTTGCAGTGTTTAACATTCTCATCCATCACTATCAGACGGTCAGCATGCATCCATAATATTTTTTGATTTAAAATTTTACGGACCACTATTGCAAAATTAATTTGTAGTTTTATTTTATTTTTTTTATTTTAATGAATAATTACATTATCAATATAGTTAATAACGTCATAACTAAAATTTTAAAAAATAAAGATAATACAAGTAATTATAATTTTTTTTTAAAATATGTTCTATTTTAACTTTCAAAATTTTTTTATTAGGCACATTGTTATTTTTTTTTTTATCTCATTTGAATCACTTTTCTATTTTTTTATAAATTTTTAATTATTTTAAAAAATTAAAAGTTAACAACAAATTAATAAAATTATAATTATATTTTAATTACATTGTATAAGAGAAAGCGATCACATCCAAAGAGAATTATGAGATAAAATCATCATAATTAATTATTGGCGTTATATATAATACCAAATAATCAATAAAATTTATTAAAAATAATATTTAAAATAGTGTTGCTAACATTTCTTATTATAATACAATTTGTAAGAATTGCAGCTAAATAAGTTTTCTAATTTTTAAACTTAAAAAATATAAAACAAAAGTATTTTATTTTTATTTTTATTTTTGTACAATGGTGCTACATGTATGAACTTCGATATAAACTGTCATATAATAATTAATATAACAACTAATTTAATATCGTTAAATTATGCTATATGTCTCATATAAATTATTTTTTTTTTTTATTTTAAAGATTTTATCTTAATTTTATAAAAATATAAGACTTACAAGAATTAATCAATATTGTTCACATCATTTATAACTGCTTAATTTTATATTATATTTATATCAAATTTTGTCATTTTATGTAACATTCACGCAAATTATTAAATTGTGTTTTGAATTACTATCCCAAGTGTACAGGAGAATCGACTACACATTAGGAATTTTAGAGCAGCCTTTGTTAGTTTTGATAACCTATTAAAATTTTATGAAAGTTGTGGGACTTTAAAGTATAAAATATAGACACACAATATTTCCAATAAGGTACCTAAATTTTGTTTCTTTTTCATTTTTACCAACCTCAGTAATTGATATACTTACAAAATTAATAGTTTTAATTTATTATTTCAAATAAACAGTTACATCATTGATGAACTCAACGATATCAAAAATAAAATAAAGAGTAACCCAACTAAGTTTAATAATTTTCTTAAACACATATTTATTATTATTTCATTATTCTTATATATAATTTTTTGTTAAACACAATTTTATTATTTATTATTTTATTTTTTGTTTGAAAGACAATTCTTAGTTTTACCTTTCAATAGACAGCAATTTTGTCTCGTCTTACTTTCTTTAATTTTTTTTACTTTTTTGAAAAATATTTGTAAAATTTTGAAAGTAAGTATTTAGAGTAAGAATAATAACTATTGAGTCCTTAAGTTTTGACAATATAAAACTTACTTCACATTTTGGTTATATTTGCAACGAGTAGTAAGGGCTTGCTTGAATTTACTTATAACTTATTATTTTTTACTTTTCAAAAAAAGTTATTTATTAAAAAAATATAAAAGTTACTTAACTTTATTTTTAAAAAAGTTGCTTTTTATCATAAAATTACTTGATTTAATTTTTTATTTTTTACATATTTATAATACTTTTTTACCTAATTACCCTTAAACTTTCTTAAAATTCTATAAATTTAATGAGAATATAATTAAAATAATTTATTATAAAAATTTGATAATACCAAGTGTGTTTCAAAAAAGTAAGAAAAGTAACTTTTTTTTTTTACTTTTGGCTTTTGACTTATTTTAAGGTAAGAGTTACTTTCTAAAAACTAAATCAAATAAATTTTTATAAGATTTTTAACTTATAAAAATATATATATATATATATATATTTTAAGTAAATTCAAGTAAGGCCTTAATTTTAGTTACTTTTTAGTTTCGGCCCTCTTTGAATTGAAATTTAAAAATTGTTTTTGAAAATATAAATATAATTCAAAAACATGTATTATATATGCTTAGTATTTTTAATATTTGAAAACATATTTGATTTAATATTTAGAAATTATTCTAAAAAATAAAAAATTATAAAAATATGTGTGATATAATATCACAGATTTTTCTTTTGCTCTATTGATGCTAAATTTTAGTTTGTTTATGGACAATAAAAATCAAAACAAATAATCAAACAAATTTTGGGCCTTCTTTTGAGCATTAAATTTCTTTAGCAAAATTTAAAGCCCTAAGTTTTCCAGGCAATTCGAAAGCCCTGAGCACTCTAGGCAAAATGTAGAAGTTGTAAAATCCCTTAAACAAATTAACTCCCTTAATTTCTTTTGAGAAGATTTAAAGAATAAAGTTTCTCCAACGAAACAAGTCTTGAATTCTTCAAACACAAATTTAATTCTAAATCAAAACTATGAAATCTTTTCAAATGAAAATAACTTTAGCCTTAAAAGCAAATTCTATAAAAATTCTAAATGACATTTATTAGAAATCTGAGATTGTTTTTAAACTTCTATTTTGATGTAGTTATTGTCAAAGTTTAAGGAATGGTGGGGTACTAATGTTACTCTCTTTCTTTTTATCTTCCGATCAGTACTTGCGGCCTGATAAGTATGGGTGGAATTCCACCAATTTAAACATATACAAATCATTACAAAAATATAAAAAATCAATTCTGTATGTTTTTTGTATGTCAACAAAATGTAAGTTAACAGTGAAGAAATAATTATACTTTTTCCATTCCATCCATTGAGTTTACACAATATAAATATAATCTAAGGAACTCAAATTAACCAAGCCATCCATTGAGTGTACAAATTAAGCAAATCAGTTTCTTCTTTGTTCATTCATCAATTTGTTTTCGTTATACATATTCAATTCTCACCTCGAACACAGGGAGAGTTGAAAGAAGACAACTTGTTTATATTATTGTACATCATTCGGGACTTTATTCATTTATCACTTCTTTATGATAAGTTTTTAACGGAACCCTAATTAAACCAAACGAATTAACATTTAGGATAGGAAACTCGGCAAATAACAGAAATCTTTTTAGCGTTTGGAGAGTGGACAAGTGCCGTGACATTTGGATTCCTTAGATACCCACAAAAGCATGGCGTCTGCTCCCTCAACCTGTTGCAACAATCATTCGACGGAAGAGCCGCAGTAGTGATTGCTTGGACGCATGGGCTCAACTTTTTTGGGTCGCATGTCTCTGCCTCCGCCGTGCGTACTCCACTCAATGCCGCCGCAGCCACCAGAACCAACACCAAACTGAGCGCTGCAACAGAAGAAAGCCTCTTCATTATTGATGATTTATACAGCTTAATAGATAAAAATGAAAGGAGAAAGTAAAGTAGGTTGGAGATGTGATTTGGGGCCAGGGATTGTCATAGAATTTATTGAAGAAGATGGAAGAAGAGCGTGTTGTTGAAACCTGAAATAAGGGTAGTCGAGCAGTGTACCTATCATTCACAATAAAATATTGCTAAATAATCCCAACGGAAGCATATATTATGGAATTATTTGATTTTCCATAAATTTAAATTTAATTGTTTATATATTCAGCAATATCATAATTAAAATTCAAAAAAAAGTAAAAAATACACAACTAATTTTAATTATTTTCTTAAATACGTGTTTACAATTTTGTTATAGACACACTTTTATTATTTTTATTTTCATCTCTAAAGAGAAAACTTTTGTCTCACTTTATTTTATTTTTGAAGTATTAAAAATAAACATTTAAAAATAAGGCTAATAACTATTGAGCCTTTAAGTTTTGACAAAATAAAAAAAATCGTTTTCGTCATATTTATGATATATTAGTTATTGAGTTCAGTTATTTTCTAGTTTCGCTTAAGTTATGAAGTTAATGAACTGATTTTTTGTTGGGCTAAAATTTAGGAATTGAACTATTCTTAGTCCATTTAAAATTTTATAATACATTAAGAAAAATATAAAAAAATAGATTTTTTATAATAATTTATGGAACAACTTTATATCTTTTATTTTTAAGATATAATTTGTAAAAAAAATATTATCAAATGCGTTACATAATTCTTAAATTTAAAAAATATTAAATCAAAAATACTATTTTTATTTTTTTCTATAAAAAAGTCAATTAAAAAAAATATTATTTAGGTCACGAATAATTAACCCATTTATGACAAACCCAAACTTATTTATTTTGAATTATATATATATTCGATATTATTTTATAAGTACCAAAATTTTTATTTTAAAGTTTATAGCATTTTTTTGAAGTTAAATTATGAAAATAATTTAGATCGCGTGTAAAACATTTTTTTCATGCAAAAGTTGTTTGGAGTGTTTAACATTTTCATTCATTGTTGTTACATAAGTCCACATGTGAACCATGTTTCTTAAATATAGAGCATTATAATAATTTAATTTGATTATGCTCGTGCCTGTCTTATGTATAGTTATATGCATTATAGAGATTGAATATTGAAATGATATTTAGCAAGAAATTATATAATTTTGAATGGCCCTGCAGTGAAAAAGAATTGAAACTTTTGGAACTGAAATTAATTTTGATTGGGGAATATTTTTCTAATTTAAAATAATGTAGAAATATATAAAATAAGGAAAGATCAATTATAATTTGAGAGTCAGATTTAGAACTGGATAAAGGTTAAAAGTGAAAAAAAATAGGGAAGTAAAGCAAAGCGGAAGGCTCCCACAAAATGAGAGACGTAGCTTAAAATGAGAGAACCAACGCAAACTTTGTCACACCCCCATCTTTGAGGTCTATACATGACAATTATCATAAATTCTTGAGACACATTCTAAATTTTGAATGTACTTCTCAAGCCTCGCAAGGTTAATCGGACACCTATCTCTGTGTAATCATAAATATATACTCTTAAATATTTTATCAATTATTTTATAAACATAAATCATATTAGTCTCTCCAAGACCTTTAAAAATCACACGTCAAAATAAATAAATAAAAAATAATTTTATATCATATCAATCTTATAGTTTAATAAAGATCATTTCAAAATAATAACATATAAAATGATTTACAAATATTTAAATTCTAGACTCCAAATGTATTGATTTTTATATTATAAAATCTTTTACAAAATATTTTCAGTGGACTACTTTATCTAAATACTAGTCACAATCTATATAGATACTGATAGTTCTAAATTCCTTTTTGATCACCATTTTTAATGTACTCTCTAACTTGCACTCGATCTTTTAAAATTAAAGAATGAGGAGGTGAGTATATAGAAGTATATTCTGTGAACAGACCAAAAAAATATAATACACATAACAAACATTTTTCACAACATACATAGAAAGAAAATCATGCAAGATAAAATATTTGAAAACATTTAAATTATTATAATAAAATATTTATAAAACAAGTAAATAAATTTAAAATTAAATTATCAAATAAAACTTTTCAAATAATAGATAAAATTATTTGGATAAGTCACCTTTTCGGTGATCACTCTGATCAGGAGCAAATTCGAGCCGTCAATAAAATTTTTATATATTTAAAATAATGAGTGCTCTATACGAATGCAGTTTATATGATAAAATACATGATGTATAATTTGTTTTAAAATCTCAGTCCACTACTAACGTTGGCCTAGAATAGCTTATAAATTCTCACATGACTAATCTCTGTATTTTCGTCTAGCAAGCTACTCTATCATAAATGAGGCATTATCTCCCTTATATCGGCCTCGCTAACACACTCACTCACTTAAGTAGCCTTTCAATAGATCTGTTCTTAGATTATTTAACTCTATAGTTACAGTTTAGGCTTTTACGACTAAGGCCTACTTAGTTCATATCATGTATCTAATCAAACAAATAATGTCTTCGCTCTCTGATCATAAAATCATCACAATCTCAATTATAGGTCAAAATAATAAGGTCTAACATCACAATTATGCAAGATACTTAATTTACAAAAAATATAAAAATCAAAGATTATTGTTAGCTTTTGGCCATGTACATAAATGAATCATAAATCATATATCGTAAAAATTATCAAAATCTTATAAAAATAATGGTATCATAAAACTATATCATACATTAACTTAAATCTATAACAATGGCTTTCTGACCAAAAATCAACATAAAATCATCATGCATGAAAATAACGTATCCAACAACACAATGTACAAATCACTAAATGTCATAACCCAATTTTGTCCTCTGTAAATTTTATCCATACGTTATAAACAAAACTCGAGGTGCCAAATTTGTGATAATGATATGAGGTTTAACTTTTAAATTGTTCTATTAAAATTATTTGATAAGTTTGTATCTTAGTTCAAGGTGTTGAATTTTGATAGTGATGTGTCTATATTTTAAATTAATCATTAGGGTAATTCTGACAAACTTGCCAATAATGTGAGTGTTTACTATTTTTTTTGACTTTTGCTGAGCTAGTCTACATAGATATTACTATTATTTTATCTTTTTTTCTACTATAAAAATATGTAATCATTTTTTTATTTGTAAAATTAAAAATTAGATTAATAATTATTTTTTTTATTTTGCAGGGTAGTTTTATTGCTTTGGATAAGTGGTTAATAAAGAAATTCGTGATATTTTAGTTCAACATATCTAAGTATGGATGAAGTTCTGTTAAAATTATATAAGCAATTTTCTTCTCTTTTTGTGAGTAGTCTGGTAAAAATATATAAAATTAGAGTGACAACGTTAAAGATACTTACGGATAAGGGTATTCCTCAAGACATAAGATGACTGATTGAAGCAAAAATTCGATTAGATAGACAATATCCTAATCTCTTCGTTACTCGCATACCTGATTTAGGTAAGAGTTCCTATTCTAAAAAATGAAAGTAAATAAATTACAAGTTTGTTACAGGTGTGCAAGATAAAATTATCATAAGCAACGTCGCTCTTTGGATACCTTTCTAATAATTGTGAGGAAAAAACTCAATTCATTAAGAATGGATTGAGTAAGGAGTCTTTAGATAATATTTTATTGACTTTTGAGATGCATTCTTGTAGATTAGTCCAATGTAAGCTTTAAAATTATGAGAGCTATTCTGAAATAAACACGAGCACTATAGTATTAGAAATCTCATTATAAATGACCCTATTTGTCAATTTTTAAGGAGATTAATATATCTGATTCATAAAGAATGTTCAAGCTATTTCTAGAAGAAGATATCAGTCGAGTTACTGTATATATGTATTTATTATCGCTGTTTTTATTTTGTTATTTTATTATTTGTTAATAATTAGCCTACCTATATAAGTGTAATTATTATTTTATCTTTTATTATGTAAATATTTTTTATTTTCACCTGTACAACAAATATTATTCTATCTATAAATATGTATCATCATTTTTTATTTTTTGCAGAGTTAAATTTAGTTCAAAATAAAGAAGATATCAGTCCGTCAAATTTAAAATATTTATGTCTTTTGGAAAATAAGTCTAAAAAAATACAAAGAATTTTTAAATAATGCTAGTAATCTGGGTCAGGTTTTAACTGAGAGAAAGATTCATTTGATCTATAAAGGAAGTAGCTTAGGATTAATGGGATGTGTGTTGACAGTAGCATATTTAGGAGGTAGTTAAGTGCTTGGTGTTATTCCTACACCTTTAACTACATAAAATTTCTTTAGAAAGATAGTCGGTGATAAGTTAAAGGCGTCTTTTATGCATAAACGTATTGCAAATATAATGTATAACTCTGATGTCTTTATATGCCTTTCAGGTGATTTCGATACTTTAGAAGAATTTTTTCAAGTTTCTTCATAGGCTCAATTAAATATTCACCAAAAATCCATTAGTTTGTTAAATGTTAATAATTTCCTTAATCTTTTGTTATTTTTTTTTATTAAGCTGTGAAAGAATAATTTATCTCGCCTTCAACGCATCAAATCTTAGTCTGTGCCTCAAATTCTGAGTAATTGATTGATCAATTACAAGATTTTGTTTATGAACTTAATCCAAGGGTAATTCAGATAGATTGGTTAGTGAAAAGTAACAAAAAATACAAGTTAGATTTGATGCTCCGTCTTTAACTTTTCTTTATTATAGTTTGTTGTAGATTTTTTTTTCTTATGTAAAAATTTTATCTCAGGTAATATTTTCTATACTTTATTTTTTTATAATAAGATATTAAAACAATGTCTTATATTAGATGAGGTAAGGATAGTTGATGTTAAATGATGTTAGAGTTACAAATGTTTATGTGTGTTAAAGTGTGTTATTTGTATTGTAAAAGAAAAAAAGAAGCAAGCGTCCGACTTCTGTATAAATGGGTGAGTAAGGGATCATTTTTTCTCATCTTAATCCTTAAGACACATCCTAATAATTATATATATTTTAAATTTATAATAAGATCTTGTTATTTGCTTCTATTTGAGTTATTTAAATTTTGTAAATTCTCATATTTTTACTTATTTCTTCATAAACTTATTATACAAGAGTTTTATGAGTCATTCTTATCACACACACACTTTGGCACATGATTGTGGGTTACAAGTAAAAAATTTTATATAATTTGTTCTGACAATTTTATCTGAAATAATATCTAAGGGCATTGATAATAAAAAAAAAAGAAAAAAATTAAATATAAGCCTTGTTGGTAAGAGATTGGGATAAGCTATATACTAGTGGCATACTTAGCTATATAGAACAAGTCTTGTATTCAAAAGAAAAAAAGAAAACCTAAATACAAGTGTTGTTAGTAAGGGCTAGCAATGAGCTGTATCCCAGTGATATGCTTAACTATATAGAACAAATCTTGTATTTAGAAAAAAAATAAAAAAAAATTAAATACAAGTATTGTTAATAAGGGTTAAGGATAAGCTGTACCCCAGTGGCATTCTTAATTATATAGAACAATTCTTGTATTTAAAAAAATAATAATAAAAATAAAATAAAATAGTAATAGTAATAGTAAGCATTTATAATCTAAAAAGACTCGTAGGGGTGTCTTAACACTTAATGCCCTAAGACCGACTGATCTAGGAGTCATTAGTCGAAGAACTAGGTTAAAGATGTAATAATTAAAGCCCAAAGAATATTACTTCTAATGAAATAATAAGAATAATTTTAACGTTAAGCCTCATAATTAATGTGCTATTTTATACACAAAAAGATAGTTTATAAATTTCTTATTTAAAGGGTTTATGATTTGTGCTTTTATAATTTTCCTGGAGAATTTACTTATTTAAACATATCAAAGAGAAGTAAAATAATAAATACCTTATTTGTAAATTTTTATTTCAAATAATTAGTAAATATTGTTATTAGTATTCGAATATATATATTATAGTATAAATAGGTTTGTTATTTTAGATTTAAACTAAATTTTGTTAGTAATTATTGTTTAATTTCTCTTTTGACGCAAGATTCTTAAATGGGGCATAACTTTTCAACCAAAAGAGATATTATGATAATTCTTAATCTACTGAAAAGCTTAGACAATGGGCTAAAACTTTTATGTTTATACCAACCATCAATTTGGACTCTATATAGTAATTCTAAAGTCATTTTTAAGCATATTACTGTTCCAATCAATCTTGATCTAACTTCCATATTTTATCCATAATTTTTTATAATAATTTCAGAATCATTTGAAATTAGTGGATTTAGAAAGCTAATTTAATAGGATAAAATATTTATGTTTAGTTTAAGCTTCAATTCTGAATTTATATTATATGTTCAAGCCCATTTTTTAAGCTCAGTATAAGCCTATTACTATTTTGGCCCAACCCAACCTTGCTTCAGTTTTATACCCATAACTTTTGATATAAAACTCAAAATCACTTGATACAAGTGAATTTGGAAAGATAACTCAATGGAATAAAATATTTATGTTTAGGTTAAGCTTTGATTTTAACTCTGCTACACTTTGAAGCCTATTTTCGAGGCCTATTATAAGCCTACTTACTGTTATGACTCAGCTCAATCTTTCTTTAGTATTTTGCCTATAACTTTTGATAGAAATATTGTATTGACCTGATCCAAGCGTCATATCAAAGATGAGAAATTTATCCACAACTTTGATGTTTATCACGAAGGCTGAATCATTGATTTTTGAGGTCATCCATGACAATTTTTATGGCGGCTAAAATTATTGAATGCATTTGTCAAAGATTCTATCCAAATTAATCAACAAATTCATTTAATAATTAACCACTTGATAGTCATTATTGACATTTCATCCTTAAGATTTGCCTATAAACACCAGGCCATTTTGCTCTTTAGGAGGAAGTTAGAAGTGAGAAAGAAAGTGTGAGAGAAAGTGTGAGAAAAGTGAGAAAGTGTAAGAAAAAAATACTTTGAGAGAAAAAAAGTAAGAAAAGAAACAAGAAAGAAAGAAAAGAAACAAGGAAGAGAAATAAGAAAAAATAAAGGTTAGAATGTTTCTTTTCTTATTTCTCTTTATTATATCTATATCTATATCTATATCTATATCTATCTATCTATCTATCTATCTATCTATCTATCTATCTATATATATATATATATATATCTATATATATATAGATATATATAATAAAAGGAAATAAGAAAAGAAACATTTTAACCTCTTTTTTTTCTCTTCCTTGTTTCTTTTCTTTCTTTCTTTCTTTCTTTCTTTCTTGTTTTTTACAAGAAATATATTACTTTATATATTTCTAACAAGCAATATACTTGTTATTTAATTTATATTTAATTCTTTATTGTATTCATGGCATTTTTTTATTAATAAAGACTAAAAAAAATTAATTAAGATGGCGAAATATTTTTAATATTCTCCCTTCTCTTGGTTAAAATTTTTAATTAAAAAAAGGCTAAGACGGTGAAATATTTTTAATATTCTCCCTTCTTTTAGCTTAACATTTTTTGAAAAACTAAGACGGCGGAATATTTTTAATATTCTCCCTTCTCTTAGTAAAATGGTAAAA
>JAWDEX010000022.1:3773403-3795960 GCA_035221805.1 Trichilia hirta
TATATGTTAGTCATCACTGACATTAGTTTCAAGTAGCACGGGATATCCCACATGTCTTCCTCAATCTTTTCATCTACTGGATTACTCTATCATAAATGAGATATCATGTCCTTTATAATTGCCTCACTAGTGCACAACTTATCTAAAATGATAACTGCCTCAATTCATCCCTAAGCTACTAACACCCTATGGCTACAACTAACAGTTCATCCATATCATCATAAAATCAATCATCACACAATTCATATAAAAAATACTTATGCTATACTCATCATAAAATTATTTTATTTATACAAAAATTTATTATATTATATGTGGCCTCATGGTCTAATATATAAGTTAATACAACACAGATTATATATCATTTACTTATAACAAAGAGAAATAGAGCAAATGATTATTTATTGAAACTATTTTAAAATATTTAAATTATATAAAACACTTTAAGAAAATGAAAACATATAAGAATAAATCCACTTACTTGTAGGGAGGATATGCACTCCCTTTCTGACTCTTACACCTCGAAAGCTTTTCTCTTGATTTATCAAGGCCTAATTCACACATACCAATATTCTTATCATTTTTTATATCTTGGTTACCACTAATGCCACTTATATGCAATGAATATGTTCATTAACCTGAATTTTCTAAGTTGACACATAAGACACATAACAATGAGGCTAAATTTAACAATTATCATTTAATTAATTTCTATCAATAAAATTCTGTGGCCTTTTTCTTATTAAAATATCTATCATTCAATTCATAACCTAAGTTCAATTTCTAACTTACAGCATAAATAGGGTTTTCTTGAATTTATTTCTATTTTCCTAAAGTTCAATATTTAATCAATTTATTTTAACTCATTAACAATCTAATCTAATCAATTTTACCCAATCAAAACTAAAATTTTCAAATTCTTTAATAAACAATAGATCATAACTTTTTACGTTAAATCGAATTATAAAATGTGTTAGAAATCTTATAAAGAAATCAATTGAAATCTTAAGAAGTTAACCTATGAAAAACCTTAATTTTGAATCCAAAACCTAGTTCTCCATGAAAGTTCTTGTCTAATCCTCAAAAATACTCATTGTAACAACTTTAGAATAATGAATTTGTGTCTTTAGAAAATAAAAGGGTTAAGGAAAGAGAGTGAGGGAATTTGTGGAAACCAAAGAGAGAAAAGAGAAGGAGAGGAGGAACATGAGAGGAGAAGAAGAAAATGAGGGAATTTCTAAAATCTTGGAGTATATATACTGGATAATGAATTGAAGAAATTATCCTTAAAAAAATAGAAGCAAATAAAACTAAAAAGGACAAAATTGATAAATTTTTGTACAGGTGGATTAATCGATAAGAAAGTCTCTATCAATTGGCATGTTAAAATTACGACAGATAGAGAGTTATCATCTCACTAGCGACCAAGAAACTTGTCTTGGTCGACCAATTGAGTTGTCTCAATTTATCGATAAGTTGTCTTGGTTAACGACCTATGGGGCAGAGTTTAGGCAAAACGATTGAAAATACTAGTTTACCAGTAAGGTCACCTCGGTCAACTAAATTATGAGAAAGAATTTAGGCAGAGAGCTTAAAAGTGGCAATCGACTGATAGGAGTGCCTTGATCAACTGACACACTGTTTTCGTAGGAAAATTTTGAATCTATTTTAAAACACTACTTTTATTAATTAAATTTTTGAAATAATCTATTGAGCCTTAACCTTATATTGACCATTTATCAGTTACGCATATGCATGCACCTAAATGTAATACAAGAATAACTATCTTACCCTTAAGTCAATATAAGAATGACTATCTTACCCCTAGGTCTGGAGAATGGGGTTCACAAATTGTCATAGAAAAAAATTATTACACTAATACACTGATTATTTGTTTTACTAAAATTTAAGGACTGAATTTTTATTAGTGCACTTAACATTTACAAATATATTAAGAAAAAATATATAAAACATGATCTTTTACAATGATTTTAAAGAACATGTTTTACATTTTTTGTTTTCAAGATATAATTTATATAAAAATATTGCCCTAAATGTTTTGTAGTTCTTAAATTTAGATTACATTGAATAAAAAATATTATTATTATATTTTTGTTTTCTAAAATTGATAAAGTACAAAATCTGTTCTTATGTAAATTATTTAAATATTTTAAAGCATGTGTAAAACATCTTTTTCTTTTTTTCTTTTTTCTTTTTTTTTTTTACATAGGATACGTAGGAAACATGCAAGTTACTTTGCATGTTTTGCATTTTCATCCATCATTATCACACAAGTCCACAAGCATCAATTATTTTTTTAAAATTAAAATTTTATAGTCAATTATTATTGGTAAAGTAGTAATCTTATTTTTTTTAATATTCAAATAAATAATCAAATTATTGATATGTTTAATAATCTCGTAATTAAAATTTAAAAAAAAAATAATAATACAAGTAATTTAATAATTTTGTTAAACACATTTACCATTTTTATTTGTTTATAAATATTTTTACTAACCACATTTTTATTATTTTTTGTTCCATTTTTTATGAGTCAATTTTTTTTTCAACTATTTTATTTTATTTTATTATTTTAAAACATTTTTAAATTTTCATAAAAATATTTAAAGTTTTGTTAAAAAATTAATAAAAATATAATTATTTTTAAACATATTCATATGAGAGAATGTAATCACATAGTTAAGAGATGAAAAGATAAATTAATTATTTATTTTAGTTATAACACTAATTAATTAATTAATAAAATTTATAAAACTAATTTTTTATAATAATTTTTAACAAATGCATTTTACAATCCTCATTTTATAATACACTTTAAAAAGGAACTTATTAAATGAATTTTGTAATTTTTAAAACTTAAAAATATCAAATCAAAAATATTATTTTAACTTTTAATTCTATGGGCTGGTAAGTAAATTGCAACATACAGATTTGTTAAAACAACTAATATAATACTATCAAATTGTGCAACATGTCTCATATAATTTTTTTTTTTTTTTTTAATTCTTGAAGATTTTATTTATTTTTATAAAAATATAATATATATAATAATTATTTAATGTTATCACATGAGTTTATAAGGAGTACTCAATTTTGTATTATATTAGTATTAAATTTTATAACTGGATATTATTACTTTTAGAAAAATTTTACTTAGATAATGAGGATTAAGAAATAAATACTTATATCCCATTTTTCTTAAAAATATCTTTTATAATTACCTTTATTTTTATATATGATAATAAAATTTCACTTTATTATTATTACTATTAGTTTAGAAAAATTAACTAGGCATTTAATAAGTAAAATTGAACGCTTGAAAAAAATGCATGATACCTCCATCATCCTTGTCGCTGATAACTTTAAAAAAGATGTCATTTTTATTAAATTATCGTCACGTCTTCATAATTCATAATTAAATATAATGTAATAACAAAATAAATTAAAAAACTTAGGATAAAATTACTGAAAATTTAGTTTGTTTTTTTTTTAATTATAATGATTACTAGATATTTATTTTAATAATAATAAATAAATAATTATATTAATTTGTAAAAGTATAAAGATAATTTCAAAATATATTTTAAAAAATGAGAAAGGTAAGGGTCTATCAATAAATTTTTGTTATCTAAGTGAAATTTTTCCTACCGTCAAAAAATGTTAGTATAATAACATTCATACAAGTTACTAAATTATGTTACCCCTTATTATTCCAATAATAATGTATAGGAGAATCCACTATACATCAGTTCTCAATCGAAGCTAAAATGAGTTGCTGGAATTGATCAAGTCACTGGACATGATGATTAATTTGATTTAAAGTTAATTAAGCATTAATAGTTAATCTAAAAATTCATCACCTGCACTGAACATTAATTATAGTCAATTTATATTTCAAGACTCAATTAGTCAAAATTTGAAATTTTAAACATTTGATTCAATTGGGTATCTACCAAAAGTCCAAAATTTTCTTTTGCTTCACATTCAATTTTTTATGATATAATATCAACTTCACCTAAACATAACTGAATTATTTTTGAAATTTCTTTTGGGATGTAAACTCCTAAAGATTTAAAAAATAAGAAACAACAGATTAATGTTTTTTTCTTTTGAAATATATTGAAAGATACTGAAAGCAAGCAGTTGCAGTCATTCGTTCATTAACTAATGAGCAGTGAATATTTCAACAATGTTCTTCACAGTTCATGCATGTTAACAAGGGCAATTTGGAAAAGAATTGCTGAGTACTTAGCAGCACTGACGATTTGTTGAGAAGATATAATATATGACATGGAAAATGAATTACAAAGCATTTAGCATTATGATTAATGGCTGAAGAAGGGGTCCCCTTGAACGAGGAGAATTTACAGAGCATTATCCTAGATTCCTGATGCTTGCTTGCACACTTTTGTTATGTTTTCATAGGTAGTGAAAATTAAATTGTAACATGAAAATTATCGTCAGACCTAATTCCTGAGCATGGAACAAGTGCAAGTTCATTCATCTGCAGAATATTAAAAAAATGGCATATTATACTATAAAATTTAACAGAAAAATGCACTAAATTCAATAGGAGAAGTATTCTTAAGTGAATAGGTGCCAAGCATTCTGAAGTTCCATTCGGAATCAGCAAATTAAGTTGCTCATATCCTCTGTCTTACCCTCTCACACTCAATGGTTGGAATGAATGGATGTGCTTGATCAAATTCAACGTAACATTGCAAATAAGGCAATAGAAACTTTAACTTGGAAATGAGACAAAGGGCAACTTGTAAACTTTGGCTTCATTTGAAATTGTGGTACTTTTATTGTGCTTCAAAAGTAAAATTGAAAACCTATTCGATAACACCGACTTTCAAGAGGATTGGCTCATTTCTTAATTAAATTTATCAAGTGCTTTCATCCCACGATAGTTGTGACTTCCACAACACTTCAATCCCAAGTGAAACCTTTCATTCCATCTAACCACGCAGTTCTAATTTCATTTGCTTGCTTACCAAATACTCCACACATTACATTCAAAGCCATATAAGAGGTAAACATTTTATAGGACAAGGGGAACTTCTAACATTGCCAATCAACTAAATCAATGACATAGACGATAGGGGCCCAGATTCTGAAATATATTGGACAAATAAAGGAATTAGACAATATGAGAATCATTCTCTCGGTTAAAAAACATTGTTTCATTGATGTGTCGATTGTAAGTTTGATTGGGAAATTGCAAGAATTCTATATTATAAAGACGGTTTTATCTTTGTGGAATGATGGAGAAATGAACGAAACGGGAAAAATTATTTTTTTATTCTTTTAAGAAGAAGAAAGTTCAATTGGAGCATATTACGGGTTACGCAATGGATAACTCACCAGGAACTGATGACCCATTTCAGGAAACCTCCTTGACCTCTTGCATTGGTTAACTTGTACATGGCACCAGAAACTAGCCACAGAAACCACAGAACACTATTAATTTACCCCTTCATAAGTTTAAAATAAAATATTGTGAAAATCTGATTCCGAAAACAATTCAAGCTTTAAAAGTAAATATACCTTCATAATCACCCACAACTGGATCCTCTGCCAGTTGAAGGGGTGTATTAAGATTAACATAGCTGCAGTAGAATTTTCAGTTACATTAAACAGATACCCTTGAAAATGTAAGAAGTTGTTCAAAAAATGAGAGAAAAAATGTTCAAGCATAATTACTTGAAGCACCCAAGGCCAGCAGCCAAATGACCAGCAAAGCCCGTTGCAATTCTTGTCTCAACTAGACCATCAATCATGAGATTCAAGTCTGATTTTCTCATGACCTCAACCATTTCAACGGTGCCCAAGATCCCAAATTTGGACAGTTAAATGTTAACGACACTCGCAAGATTTTCCTAGGCAACTTTCTGAACATCGTTCAAACTCCTACGACTTTCATCTGCAACGACACCGATTCCATAAACATCTCTGGCAACAATATTGACGTCATAGAGACCTTTCCAATCATCTCTATGAACTGGTTGTTCAAAGAGAATAGGAGTTGCTCCCATATCTGCAATTGGATAATAATTCAAAATGCTTTCATTAAATCGAAAAAAAAAAGAAAAAAAGAAAAAAAAGGGGCAAAAAACCAACTGTAAAATAAGAAATAGTTCTCTGCAGTTAGCATGTGTCCATTGCCAGATAGAAATTTTCATACCACTTAACTTTCTGAGGACTTCAATTGCTTCCTCAGAAGTATATCCCTCGTTTGCATCCAAGATAAAAGAGCAATGAGGATGAACAGTCTGTATCGCTTGCAAAACTTCATAATCGGCGTTTATGTTTTTGCCAACCTTAAGCTTTAAGATATCAAATCCTAGTTTGCAGTATTTTGTAGTCAATTCAGAAACTTCAGCTGGGGAAACAACTGGAATCTGAACATATAAGAAAATCTAAGAAACTAAACTAGATAATTAACCAATAAAAAAAAAAGGCAAAATATGTACAGAAACTAGAATCTCAACTGATATAGCACTGGATAGGCTGTTTGATACTCCACCAAATAATCTCCATAGTGGGACATCAATACTGTTAGCAACTGCATCAATTAATGCCATTTCAACTCCAGCCCAGACCTTCGATCAGTGAAACAGGTCAACAAGATGCACAAAATCATTTCACATCGGCATATTAGAGAAAGAGAGGCAACCGTTCTAGAAAACGATGACTACTGTACTAAAAGTTCGATACAATAAAATATCTGTCAATAGTTCCTTTGCAAACAAGCACTACTCCCACAGTACATCTAAGATGCATTGAAATGAAATCTATAGATGTCGTTCAGTCAATCATTGTGCTTGCACCTTTGTGCCTCTACCATTCTTCTGTAGAATTGAAACTGGATTGTCAGTCTAGTACAGAACACAATTGGTAGTGGCTTACCACAAACTATGAGAAAAACAATTGTAGAAGAGGTAAATGACTGCAAGCATACTGGGTTCAGTTGAAAGTTTACCTTCTTATTTCATCTATACAAGAGCAATTATCTGGGGAATTAGATTCTTCTACTTAATGAAACTCCATCATAAATTCTGTAATCCCAAGTGGAGGGCTTTGAGATATAGAACTTAAATCTTTACCGGTAAGATTCCCTCAAATTCAAAAATCTAGCCTTATATATATATATATATATATATATATATGCAAACATGGCATTCAAGCAGAGACACAACAGCTATCAAAGCAAAACTTACTCCACAAACATCACATAAAAACACTAAAACATGAACTAATTCAATAATAGCAACTACATTTTCATTATACTCACAGAAGCAAAATCAACTCCAGGAAGAATCGCACAAATTTCATCAAGAACCAAATTTAAAGTCATTGTTTGACTATGGCTCAGAAACTGACATGCCACTTTCACAAGAGCATTCGTCTGATCTCCGGTAACCGAAGGAAGCACCGCCACCTCGCCCCATCCAACACACCCATTACTCAGTTCAACTCTAATTGCCACATTCTCCACCTTTTCAAGACTTGTTGATCCCAGACTTACTGGCGAATTAAGGGCAAGATTCAATTGTCTTCCTTCCGCTCTCTGCACATCAACCCAGAATGTCTCAGTCAAGTTCTTGAACCGAAAACTCGGTTTTTCAGTTGTAGTAACTATCGAATCTGTCATCACATTGCCGACGCAATTAATGGCTTGGTTTCCATTCATTTTCCTTTAAACTCCTTGCATACAAGGAGATAACATGCAACAAGAAGTGGGTGAACAGATAGTTGAATCAACTGGAGTCATTTTAGCTGAACGGAAGATTACACTCTTGGCTATTGCCATAGCTTTTGTTTTTCAGGTAATAAAGTTTGGTTAGTTTCTACTGTGTTTAGCAAGTCAGAATGAGAACGAGAATGAGAGAAAATGCTACCATTGTTACGAAGATTATATAATGTTTTTGTTTGTCGGATTGTTATCATCAGACGAAGATTCTGTTTTCTCAAATAATATTTTGTTATCCAATTAAGCGCCCTTGGGGACATGAAAAGTTAAAACTTATGGTATGTAATATATAATTAATCAAAAAGCAAATGGATTAATGTGATTAATTAACGTGAAATGTTGTTTTGAATTGATGGAGAAGTTTTTGCAAATTAAAATTAGAAGTGTTCTGATTGGAGGTTCCGATTCCGTAATACAACAAAATTATTGATTTTATTCATGCATTTGCAGTTTTTCACAGTTTTTGATACTGCCAGCATTTGTGGGGTCGAGAAATGTCTGTTTGTGCGATTAAATTCATGGCGTCAAGTGCACCAACTTTATAAATTTAGCATTATTGATTAATTAACGTCTTAGTCTAGTCTTTATTTATGTAAAAAATAGCTATAATCGTCTGGGTGGGCTCTTTATTTATTTAAAAAAACAAGTAGCTATAATAGTTGATCGAAAACTAGCAGTTGTATTCCTGGCATTACTGTCAAATTTTGTCAGCTCTTACAAAATCCATTGAGGTATTCCTGGCATTACTGTCAAATTTTGCGGGCACTCGTAAAATCCTATGTCCTTGTCTGACATGTAAACTGAAATATCTCATTGCCACTCAGGCTTAAGAATTTCAGTCTGATAATTTTGTTTGGCTTCTCATCGTACCACAGTCAATTATAAGTATCAAATTTAGTTCTAAATTTGAAATGCACTTCGATCCCCCCATATTGTCAGTTTTGAATACCTCAAGGTCAAGGAGATGGAGGATGACATTTCCCACAATTTGAGTTAGTACCAATGAAATTAAAGTGTACAGGAGAGAGAAAAATCATCAGGTTAAATGAAACATGACCCTAGAAATCGGAAAATTCACGCTTCTTTCTTCCATTAACTATGAATTTCAACAAATAACTGGGTAGTAATTCTTTTGTTTTCCCTATACCACGAGGATTCCGTCAATAACATTTGATTGTAACATATGTTACTGATTCACAGTGTTAACCTCATATATTACAAAGAAAAATTTTCACCTCAGTTTGGGGATGGAAAATAAAGATCCGCAACATCTGTTTATGGCAAAGGAAAACACAAAAATGAAAATAAAAGAAAAAGTGGCAGACTTTACTGGTTATGGGTCCGTGAAGTTTCCTCTGGAGTTTTGGGTTTACCCCTAAGCATGTCTGTGAAATTACCCCTCATGATTCGCATGAATCTAGTGTCCTCTGCTGGAGCTGGAACCGGAGTTGGTGCGGAAGCAGGTGCAGGTGGTGGAGGCTCTGGGGAGCGAACAGCCTCTGGAGATTGGTCTGCACTTTCTTTCTTTCCTAGTAGACCACCCTCGCCAAAGAAGCTGGTCACTGATGATGCAATCCCAAGATGAGCACCCATTACCTTACTAATAGCCTCAAAAGTCCCACCAGCTCTATCTTTCATTATTATTTCAAGGGCTTCTTTGTGAGCTGGATCTAGTGAATCAGCATCTTTTAACAGGTTTTGTATGGCTGGTAACAGGAAATCCCGAACACTAGTCACTGAAAGATCTGCAGCAAACAGATAAGAAGCAGAGCATCAAGTAACACAGCAAAAGAATAAGAATTATTCGAATGTAAATGCACGGACAAGATGTCCGGACAAGGAAAACAATAGCTAAATCATCAGACGCTGAGCTGCACTTGAATTTGGTCACATTTCCTCAGAGTTGAAGGAAATTGAAACTGGACTATTTTGTGTAAAATGCAAGTTATATGGAAATATTTCTTACCATAAATAAATTTCTACACAAAAAGGCACATTGATTCAGTTGCTGAGAAATATTGAAAATAATGAAGAAATCAAAAGTTTGTATCCCAGGATTTTCACAATTTATCAGAATAAAGTTTTCCAATAACTGAAATTAATACAAGATTTAGCTAAGCTTGGTGGGTTGTCATCTATTAGAAGACAAAGGCAACAGAAACTCAAGTAATTATAACTGACCATGTAAAAGGATACAAAAAGTTGATATTTGTCCATCTACTATAGCATGAATAAGGTTAGTAAAATAGAAGAATATGCTCATCATTTCATACAGGTTCTGATCTGTTTTTTTGCAAACTAGGATCTACATTAAAAGATTCAATATCATTTACTTATGATCAGAACCAAAAAGGAAATAAAAATAAAAATAAAATACAGAAAACCAAAAGCATTAAAGAGTAAAATAGGGGAGAAAAACATTTATGCAGTATATGACCTTCCCTTTGTCCTGCTGAAGAAAATTGAGAATTTTTCAACTGTTTAGTTGGTGTAATAATCAACAAGATCAACAATTTCTCATTATACATACAAGTGAAGGTACATAATGGAAAATCTGCGTGAACTATTTGATGTACAAAAAGAAATGATCTTTTCCGGGTACAGCAGGAAAAGGCAATGTTAAAATTAGAAGAGCTCTTATTTATAGGTTGATAATGCATATAGAAGATTTTTTAATATATGATATCAAGCTAAAGCCCAACAAAGGATCCAGAAATACAACTTCGTGAATCACATTTCTTCAGCTGAATTTTAGTGATGCTTACCACTTGGACAAGAATAACCTAAATCAAACAATATAATTAGTCCTATTTAGAATATAGTTAATATGTAAACCTGCAGCATCCAAGGCGCGGATTGATTCACAGAAAGCATTAGCTCTCTCACGGCGACGTATGACATCACTTGAAGAACTTGGCACAGCTGAAAGTTGGAAAATCTTGGATAACAGATGTACATCACGCTAAGGGAAAAAAATTATCAAAAAACAAAAATCCCTTGCCCTAATGACATTCATGCTGGCAGAACAATATAATGCTAAAATGGCCAAACACAGTGCAAATGTTCTACTAATTCAGGTAAAATGTTAACATCACAACTACTTCCAGGAAGAAGATTTAGGATATAATCTCTAAGTCTATCAGTTGTATGTGGTACTGCTACTGCCAATGCACGGACCACTTGGATAGTAGCTTCATGGGATCCATCTTCAAGAAATGCATCCATTTGGACACGTATCTTATCAACAATCTACAGGATCCAAATTTAGTGAGTGCAACGCACGGAAAGTGCTGCATAAAGATTTCAAATTCCTAAGTCAAAACAAAAAGTCTATACCATGTCATTTTTAAAATGCTGTGCCACAGCTCCAAATGCTTCTATGCTTGCGTACTTCACATTCAGGTTTTGGTCCGAGCCAAGAGTAACTAAGGCAGGCAGAACCTGAGTAGAGGCAACTTTTGCATCGATATTTGGTACCTATGGAATGGATGAAGTTTAATAGTTTTAAATTTCGCGTCAGTGGAAAATGGTAACAACAAATCCATGGCAATTGAACTTACAATGGCTTTCAACAGATTAACAGCATTGATTTTCATATCCATGTTGGAACTGACAACCATTTCCCATAAAATATTGAATACCATAGAATGATGTTTTCCAAATGTGCTGCATTATAGAAGATACACCTAGGTCAAAAAGTAAATCGCAAATAATTTTATAGAAAGGTATTTTTCAATAACAAACCAAAGGAAGCGGACAGCATTAACAATCTCAGCGCTGCACTGCACTGAATGGTTCTCCTTCACAGCACCTTCAACTAACAGCTTCCTCAAGTAGTCTGCTAACTGTTCGTGCTTGCTGGGAACACCTAAAACACCTGCCAACAGAAGTGGCAGGACACACATCGTAGCTAGTCTCTCAGCCACAGCCGTTCTTGGTTTTAGACCTGCAATCAAGCAACAGTCATACAATGTACAAATGCCCTATAAGGATTCCACAAAATAAACAAGAATGCACTACCTATGATTCTTGAATGAGTAGGAGAAGGGAAAAATGTCAAATCAGCATTATCACCAACTGCTACCATGAACACAGGCAGCATTATGTGCGTTAGGTAAGGATCTCCAAATTGTTCAGATACAGACAACAAAAACTGCAGTATTGTAATCTAAATTAGCAACAACATGGAAGAGCAATTCTTAAATCTCAAGGCCACAAGGCAAAGATGAGAAAGAGAAAGAATCGATGTGAAATCAGAAAAGAGCTACCTTGGTAATTTGGTTTCTTAAATTATCTTCTTTCTGAGGCAACAAGCAGGCCAGCTGTATCAGGCCAGGAAAGCAATCAACATGCATCCACTCAAATGCTGGCCATTCAATATGTCCCCTAGCCAGATATAAATATCTCTTAGAGTATATAACCAAAAACAGAATTTCATTGTTGTATGTTTTCAATCATCAAAGAATAGTTCTACCAAGAAATGTGGTAATTGGGAGAAGGAAAGCAGAAAAAGGAAAGCAAACCTTACCCTGCATACAATTCAAGCAAGGAGCTAGTAAAAACTGCTTCCTTTGACACTGAAACAGAAGAAAATGGGCATGTCTCAATTGCATTCTGCTGAGTAAAAGGAAGTAGTTCTATCAGCATTCTCAGCAAAACTTCAATGTTCCAGCGTTCTCGTTCCCCTAAAACATGAAGATGTGACTCAACAGACCCCTCAACTCCAGAAAGAGGAGGACAACGCTGAAAATATTAGAAGAGTAAAAATGAAAATGAAAAGGCATCATCAACCAGCGATGAAATATTTAGACTAGAAAGAGAAGTCAATGGCAAGAAACAAGCATACCTGAGCAGAGCTGACGATATAAGAAAGTAAGACTCTCAAAATATGGTCCAGTTTGTTTCCCCAATTTATTATGGCAGGAAGTAGTTCTTTAAATGTAGTTTGCACCACCACTCCAGAGGGATCACAGACCAATTGGAACATCAAATCCTCTACCTGTCAACAAACAGAATTAGACACCGAAGAAGATTTGTTTTTTTTTTTTTTCTTTTCTTTTTCTTTTTTCATGTTTTAATTTTTCTTGTAAGTCATCATATCGGGGTAAGGGGAAAAGGCTCCATTCCCTAGACCATGTGTCATCAACCTGTTCTAGAGCTTACATTGTAGCCAAACTGTCAAGTCAGAATTCTTCGCCATGATTGCCTTGAAGCATATATAGTGAGGCTGACCTTGAAATATTTGTCCATGTTTGGAAATAATGGCAGCAGCAATGCCAAATTACGAGCAGCAGCCTCTCGGACCACACTAGCTGAATCTTCTATGAGTTGTTGTACAATGGACAAGATAAGTGAATCACGAATCTCAGGTCGGACAAAATCTGCAAGTTCTCCACATGATTGAGCAACAAGCAGCCGACGTTCTTCATACATGTGATTTATCTGTAATCCAGGACAGTAGAACATAAAAACCACATTTTAAGAATATTCAGTAAGTGAGTTCCCAGAAAATAGAAGACTACAACTTACTTGTTCCCAGCACTGTGGAAGCAATTCCATTTCTGTTCTCATCTCTCCAACATTCTTCGCAAGGGTAACACAAGCCTGTAAAGAAGCCAAAATGATGTAAGATTATAGTCAAACAAAAGAGCTATCCTATAATAAATTGTGATACTTCAAGATGTAACCTACATCCATTATAATTCTCCTCTGTTGTTCGTCTGGACGTTTAATCAAATTGAACAGAGTATGCGTCAATGAATCTCTTGTGTAGCTCTCTGGATGGCGCTCAATCGCACACATCATCAGGGGAAGAAGCTCCTGTGGTTTAAATAATAAGACCAAATGTAAAAAACTCAGCCCAAAATGAGATCTAGAGATAGATCCAAGTGTAAAAGTAGATTAGATCAAAGCAAACCTCCCGATGGTTTATCAAAACATAAGGAACAATCTTGGGCAAGGCATCTGCAAGGATCTGAATAGTTCCTAAACCCTGTCAAATAATAATTACATTTAAGATATAATACAAGTAATAGAATTGAGAAAACAAGCCAGCAAAATTATCTTCATAAAATACAGGAGAAAAGAGAAGGAAAAAACAATGCTAGACCAAACCCTGAATGTGTGTACATGTAAAGAAAATAAACTTGCCGTTTGGTCATATGCAGCTTCAGCACTTGGACTGTCTGATTTTAATGGTAGATCATTATCTACAGATGGGCGTTCATCATTATGTTTGAGGACATTTTCACTGTTTTCAGAAGCGATGTTGTCATTTAAAGGGATTGTTGACCCCTCTTGTGAACCTTCATCTAGTGGTTTAACAGTGTTATTATCGACGGTTTGTGTAGGCAGTGATTGATCATCTTCACTATTTACCACTTCCATTGCATTTACTGAACGAGAGACTACAGTTTTCTCTTCATCTACTTCAACTACTTTTTCTTCTGTCTGCATGGACTCGGAATATGCAGCACCTACAGCATCAGGAGTATTTGTGCTTTTAGCCTTCAATCTTTCTATTTCCATCCGCAAAGATTTTATCTCTTGCTTGTGTCTTTCCAAGGGCTGGGAATGGATAACATCAACATCATTACCAACCAAATTCCATGTAGAACAAAATCCTTCAATGTGCATTTTGAGTGATGTGATTTCAGCTCTGCAATCATTAAGTTCCTTCCTTTGGTGCTCCGCTGTCTTCCTCAAATGTTGTATCTGAAAATGTGTGATTATCAGTGTCCATATTCATACTTACTATCAAATATCAGCTGATATTCAAAGTCTAGTATAATAAGAGTACAATACCAAGTTCTCCCTGTCCTTAAGATCTTTATGAAGGGATTCTAAAGATTTGGTTAATGCACTTATTTGGCCATCAGAAATTTCTTTGGTCTTCAACAAGCTATCCTTTTCTTGACTCAACCTCTCATTTGTTTTCAACAATGACTCATTTTCTCGAATCATGGCAATTTTCTCCTGCAGCATAAGCAACATAGGGGCAACAGACACCCCATATCAGAGCAAATATTACTGAATACCGAGTATCCAAGACTACAAGTCTTCAATTTCTAAGAACATTTAGTCCGCAAAGATAGTACAGAGATTGATCATAAAGTAATATCAAAGTCAACAAGAAGATACTGAAGAGAAAACTATGTAGGCAGTGGTAATAGACTCACTTAAGTAACTAACTGAAGGCATAGCCAAATGATCAATTTTGTCCATGAGTTTTGGAGCATAATTGCATATTCACATTATTATCCAGTGAAATAGTCACAAGCCTAAGAAAATTGAAGCATCATTGAATGATCACCCCAGACTTGCTTTCACCACATACAAATTTCTGCAAATATTACAGAAGACTTGACTCCCAACAAAACTTCAAAAGAACTAGAACTCATCTGATTAATGCACAAGTTGGCAAATGACCATGTACAACAAACAGATACATTTGCAGCAACTTTCTAATGGAGAAACATTGTTGAGACTTAAGATGAGAGTCATCAATCAAAGCTGTCCCACTCTAAGAGACTAGCAACAATAAAGCTATTAAAAATTTATAAATCATCATAAGTAGTTGAAGGTAATCTGATATTGATAATGCCATTTCTCTATACATTGTATATACACTCAAGGAAAAACAGTGTTACACATTGGGCACGACAAGTGCTCTTTGCATTAAGATCAGCGGAGCACAACACAGTATTAACATGAAAATCACAACTATCAGTACCCTTTTTGTGGAAACTCAATAGCAACTTGCCTACTCAACTTGCGTCTGAGAATATACCTCAGCAGCCTCTGTAGTGGAGGAAAGATACTGATAATAATAATGGCGCAAGGCATCTGGTACACAAGCAGGTGTGTTCTGCCAGACATCTAAGTTCTGGTCCGTAACCTGAGGCAAGAGCATTGACAAATTAAGATCATGGTTTGCCTGATTGAAAGATTTTAGCATTAGCTATGTATATAAAGCAACAGGTATGCATTCACCAAATGGGAAGATTTTATACCTCTTAAGGATCTATAACATGTTGAGACAGGACATTAAATAAATCTACAACCGTCTGATTAAGCTCTCAGCATGACAGATTAATATCAATTCATGCTCTCATACAAGTTTTCCTGAGCTTCTTTTATTCTATCAAGAAATATAACTCACAGAAATGAACAAATAACAAATTATATTCAACAAATTAATGGAAATTAATATCTGAAGAATCATGTCAAACATAAAATAATCTCTCAATCAAATTTCAGTTCTGGAACAGAATTTTTACCCAATCCAATAAACATAACATGTTATAAAGTAATTATTCCATAATTATATGCAGATTACTTGGGAAATTTTCCTTTAGATTAATATGAATTGCACCCTAATTTCTCCAATTGTACTAGCATTAAAGCCAGAGGCTGCGAATGTCATTACAGCAATTTGCATAGCTTCCATCTATTACTGTTTGAAACAGATTCTGCAAGAGGTAGTGAAGAAGTTCCACTTACCTCTTCATAAAATGTCATTGCAGTTAGCCGATAACCTGCCAAAAGCAAGTATTCCTTAACAGCACAGTTAAGATCTTTACGCTCATTATCCTTCAAAGGACCCAAATCAGAGAAGGAAGCATCTCTTTTCTTCCGTTGAAATTCTGCTCCCTCACTTACATGATTATCTGCATTTGACTCTGAAAATGCATCCAATAGGCAAATGTAATTCACAGCAAGCTAAAGCATGGTGCTAGCTAATGCAAGAACACAATGTGTACAAGTCAAATCCGGGGGTTTACTGTTGCTTAAATATATCTTTAGTTATGAATAATTACACAAACATTGAGTCTGTCTTCAACAATTTATGGCATTTAGCTTGAAGGATGGGCCACTACATTCCTGTACAAGACACCGTCAAAACAGGTGCTCTGCAAACAGACTGAGGAGTATCCTAACTATTTTACCCTATAAACTTGCTAATCACGCAGCTATAGAATTTTAGGTAAATATCTTGAGCATTTGATGGTTCCAGGTATTTGAGAATTATATGGCACCGACTCTTTTCAACAAGTGACCATGTAGGGCCGTCCACAATTAACAAAACAAAACATGCTGAAAATGTGTCAGTGCCATATAAACTGTGAACAATATAAAGTTCATCATTCCAGATAGCAAGCAGAAACAAAAAGGTTACCATTTAGATTTTCCACTGGCAAATCGGTTTTCTTCTTCAAGTCAGCCTTTAATTTTGTAACATCCTCTTGGGCTAAACGAAGCTCGTACTCACTAATTGCTAATTTCTCCCCTAGTGCTTCTTTCTCTTCTAATAAACTTTGAGGATCGGCAACTGCAATTTAATAGTAAAAGCAGAGAAAGTATAAGTTGTATTTTGAACCAAAAATCAAAAAACTGAGGCACATTTCAAATTGTAAAATATATCATATAGAAAAGCACAAAAGAAGGCAATTTGAAGAAAAACATGTTTGAATCATCAAGTTATGATCAGTGGTTCATCAAAATAAGACGCCAAAAGTTAAATGTCACTTTTAAAAGTGAATCAATCACTGAGAAATCAATGATATAAAAGTGAAACGTCAGACCATGTCAGATATTTTAAAAATCTGTCATGTTAGCAAATGAAAAGCTCAGGCCTAAAGTAAAGCTTAGGCTGTGTTTTTTCAAAAATTATTTATTTATTTACTTATCTTTTTGAATAACCACATTCTCAAGATCAAGTTGTAATGATCCCCTCATCTTCCCCCTTCCCACCCCCGGGAGAACCTTAATTACATCACACAGGAACATAAGCACTTCATTGAGCCACCATCTAATCTAGAGTTTCCTTCATATTTTCTTTTGCAGGTGATACTTTCCAGAAAAAATCTCAATGATGTCATAAATTTACTCCCATAAAAGTCATCAAAGTTCGGAAAAATAAGCAACAAACAATTTTTTATGATAAATAACCCTGAAATTTGTATTAATATGGAAGACAAATAGAACTGCACATGTGATCTGAACCAAATATATTCTAACTGCCTTATCCGAACTATTTTAGTTGTTGAATAGTGAGAACCTCGTAATAGTGCTGTTGACTCTAAATCAACATTTTTCACTCCACTAATAGTCTATGACATACCATTCTTCCACTGCAGAACTGTTACTAATTATGCAACTGGTTAGGAAACAGCCTAAAAATGAAGTTGAATTTCATATTCAAGTCATCACTCCTAGTAATACACTTCTTTTCCTGTGTTCATATCTGATACTAATATTTACCCCAAAATTTAGTTTAAATACACAAAAATTCTAAGTGGTCTTTGAATAATCAATTTATCTTTCCTTTCCCTTTGCTGAAGCAAGCAAACCAGTAGTACTTGTCATCTCAATGAGTATTCATCACATATCTAGCTCTTAGAACAAATGTAAATGGCCAATTACCATTATATTCATTGCTGAATAATGAAGATTTTACACTAAAATTGAAGCACGATCTGTAATCCTGCTTATTATTACTTAAAAGCCTCAAAGTATAACATTCCTTCAAATTCTGCAGTTGCAATGAATCTATAATAGCTGAGATTTTTTCACTAGAATTACTTTTATACTTTGAAATACTTAGTGTATGAGCCTGCCATGAATTTCCTTTGCAAATCAACAAATTACTGATCTTAACAGAGAGCAAAACAAAAAAGTGATGGTCAGCCGCGGTGGCATCTTAATTGTTGTTATGATTCAAAATCAATTCAATCTTTACCTAGTTCACACAAACTTTCAGAGGCTAAAATAAATCAAGCATTTAAGATAAATTCTATGTTTGTGCTTACTTAACAATCCAGAAGGCAGCATTAACCACATTAATTGTCGTTAGCATCAAAAGCGAGGCAAATGATTCTTGTCATGCTTGACAGTCTATAATGACAATGTAATTGATTTGATCAGACAAATTTCAATTTAAATCTCTAGCTTTGAGCAGCAAGAAAGCATAAATGCAATAAACAGCGACATCTTCGAGAGAAATTGTCGGACATCGTATAGAATTGAATCGAGAAAAGAGATCGGGAGGAAATTGCGAGGGATCGTCAAGAAGCTCTTGTAACAGTTCTAATGCCGTCAACTAGTACTTCCCTTCCAACAAGAAATTGACAACGCAATTGCATAGAGACGATCTCTCCACATCCGTTCTCTTTCAATGTCAGTTTTTACTACAGATACTAACCACATTCCAAACGAATCAAATCAAAATCCTAATCGAAATTGAACTTTCTTTTTGGGATCCAGATCAAGTAAAATTTTAACCAATTTGATTTAAAAGTCATGCTCTGGACCTCTCCAGCTCAGTTCGTAGAATGAAATGGAGCAGTAATTTGCTGTCACCAACACTACGGTGATATCGTAGACGTTTGGTCCGGATCAAGATGTCATTAAGTGATGAATCTGGACATGCTTTGCATGTACCATCGGTTGCTGCGTGGTCACTATTATTTGACGCAAGACGGTTAAAAAAATTTAAATTTAATTTTTTAAAATTATTTATAATATAATTAATTAAATAAATAATTATATTTAAATAAAAAAAATTATTTAATATTATAATTTTATTTATTAATATTTTAATATTGAATTTATATTTAAATAAATAAATAAATAAATAAATTAAATTTTATATTAATTAATTAAATAAATTAAATCAAATTAATAATTTAATTTTATCGTAGTATATCACTTATTAAATAATTAAATAAATAATATAATTATAACATAATTTATAAATAAATAATATAATTAATAAATAAATCGTATTTAAATTAAAAAATTATAATATAATTAATAAATAAATTTAATTTAAATTAATTTTAAAAGTATTATAAATTTATTAATACAACTTAAATATAATACAATTTCCGAATATATAATCGTACATGAAGATATGGAGTCCCCTTTCTAATTTCAACGGTCAACCTTAGAAAAAGTACTGAAAATTTTATTCAGTAGCTAGCTTGCGGCACGAAATGACATTTTGTTTTAAGACATGTATATAAGCCGAGATGACTGGGCTATGGCCCATCTCTCTTGGCCCATTCCTATCCAAAACTTCAGCCTTGCCGTTCTTGTGGGTCGGCATTCAACGACGTGGCTGCTCATTGTCCTTTGATATCTGGCGACAGTACGAACTTCATCGTATTCTCAACACACAAAAACTGCTGTCGTTTCTGCCCGTTAGTGACAAGAAGGTGTTTTCAATTTCATGCCTGGATTAATCGTCGCTTTGTATTTTTTCGTCTGCTAATTAATCGAGCTAATGCATCATTTTTATTTTTTTCACACCTTTTTAATATATATATATATATTTGTCATATCATTAAAATTTTCCAAATGTTTATTGGACCCAGGCGCCAATGCGACAATGGGGTCAACCGCTTAGACAAAGTTTTTTCAGAAATATTAATTTTTTTTTAATATTTTAATTTGGCCGAAAAGAGAATACTTAATGGGTGGCGATACATTCAATAGGAACCAACCATAATACAGCTTCTTTCTTTCTTCCTTTCTTCATCTGCCGTTTTAAATTATAGTCCTTCATTTTGTGATTGGATAGTACGGTCACTGTGACTAAGTACAAGCTCCTTCTAGTTTATTACAGTACAAGAATTTCTTGGTATGTCTCTGAATTTCGGGCTTTCTAGCTATTTCTACAATGCTGAAATGATTTTCATCCTTAATTTAAGATTTAAAAAAATGACTTTTGCCTGTCGAACCTGATTGCATGCTTAGAGTAGAAGCATTTCTATAGGTGCATATTGTTTTCCACAAGCATATCCGGATTCTACTTCTCAAATTTTATTACTTCTTTGATTTTTTTTTTTTATTGCTTGCTTGAGTTTGGAACAGGTTTAGTATGGGTGAAAGAGAGTTGGATTATAAAAGAAGAACTGGTTCTGTGAAAGCTCCCATTAATATGTATGGAGAAAGGATTCTTGATGGTAGTGACTTGGTGAAAAATTCCCTGATGGACTTCGCAGAGGTATGATTCAAAGAACTATGAAAGAAAGCTTATCTTTATTCTTATTTTGTTTTGTTCGTTGTAATCCATTGGCAATCTTGTTGATTGAATTGTATCTATCTTTAAATTGTAAGAAGACACCTTCAAGAGCAAGAGAACTCCGTAAGGCAAGGAGGGATATTGGTAAATACAAAGAGAGGAGAAGAGCAGCAGAGTCAGCAAAAGCTCAAGCAGAATGTGAACTCTCTATGGCAAAGAAGACGGTGAAAGATCTTGCTTTAGGGATTGAGGAATCAAATTCTAAGGCAAAAGCAAGGATAAGAGATGTTGAAACGCTAAAGAAGTCACATAGGATCAAAGAAAATGCATTGCCTGTGAGGAGGTTGGAGAGTTTTCAATATGCAGAAGTGATGAGGGAATTGGAGTCTGTGAAACAAGAACTGATTCAATTTAAGCTTGATGTGGCTTCTGTTTTGGAAGAGAAATTGCAGGCAGAGAAGGAGATTGAGACTTCGCGCTGGAAAATGTGGTCTAATTCAAGCTCTGTGGAAGCACTCAAGAAGGAGATAGAGGCGGTCAATGAAGAACAAGTGTTAGTTGAGTTGGCTAAAATTGAGGCCTTGAAAGAGCATGGAGAGATTGAAGCTCAAAGAGAGAAAGAAGTCAATGAATTGTCATTTACAATGGAGGAGACGAAGAAAAAAATGAAAGATATGACTGAAGAGATTGATCATTTTAAAGTGCTTGAAAACAAACTGGCAGTTACACTGTATGATGTTAATTTGTTGCAAAATGAGCTAAAGAATGTTAAAGATATGGACAAGAAGGTCCAAGAAAATGGAAGATTGAAGCATAATTTTCAAAAACGAGAGGAGTTTGACGGTTCACCTCTGTTACAATCAGTCACAGAAGAATTAGAAGCAGCAAAGAAAGAGCTGGCTTCAATCAAAGAAGAAGGATTTCAGTTCATGTCTTCTATGGATATCATAAGAAATGAGCTGAAGCATGTTAAAGAAGAAACATCTTGGATAAGGAAAGCAGCAGATAAGTCAGATTTAACCGTTCAAAATCTCAATTCAAAGCTGCTTAGAGCAAAAGCCAAGTTGGAAGCCATGTCTGCAGCCGAGGAAAAGTCTAAAGAAATTGCAAGCAATCTATCCCTCACTCTTGAACAGTTGAAGATGGAAGCTGAGGCTGCAAAAAAGGAGAAGGAGCTTATTACTGAAGAAACTGCAAAGGTTAAAGAAGAAATTTGGAAAACTGAGTCTGATATTGATTTAACTGAGGAAAGAGTACAGTCTACAATGCAAGAGCTCAATGCTGTAAAATCATCAGAAGCCTTAGCTTTTGAGAATCTAAAATCTCTTATTGAGAATACAATGCAAGCTAGAGCGTCCGCATCACAGCATAGCTCTTCAATTACCATTTCAAAGTTCGAGTATGAATATTTAACTGGACGTGCAGGTGGGCTTCAAGAGATTGCAGATAAGAAAGTAGCTGCGGCTCAGGCATGGATTGAGGCTTTAAAAGCCAGTGAAAAGGAAACACTGATGAAAATTGAAATGGTGCAGAAGGAAATCGGAGAGACAAGGGTGGAAGAAGAGAAAGAGGTCTTTAAAACAGAAAGGTCATATTCTACGAAAAGAAGAGTAGAGGGAGAATTGAGGAACTGGAGACAAAAGCTCGAAAGAACAGCAGGAGAGAACTTACAGCCAGGATTGGCTAGGAAATCCATGAAAGCCAGTGACTATCAGAGTCCAGCAAGGCGAGCAAAGCATCCAAAGTCTGCATC
>JAWDEX010000022.1:3796060-3806565 GCA_035221805.1 Trichilia hirta
GATAAAGTTGTTCATTCAATATCACATATGTAGAGAACATATTTGATAATTTATTTAACAATTTAAATATAATTATCTAGACAATTTACATATATTCATTATTCATTTGTATAAAAAATAAAAGAAGCAGTTAATATATGTAAATAAAAAACTATTTCTTTTATTAATAAATAAAAATTTATACAAGATCATAAATCCTGAAACCGACAACACGAATAGTTTTTAAGGCAGACTCTAACACTTATAACACTTACAACCAGGATTGGCTAGGAATTCCATGAAAACCGGTAGCTATCAGAGTCCAGCAAGGCGAGCAAAGCATCGAAAGTCTGTATCCCCTGCAATTAGGATGGGTCGATCAAATTCGTTTGCCATCAAGAAGAAAACTAAGGTGATGCTAAATTTCACCAAGTTGTTCAGTGGCAAGAGAATTAACTAGAATCATTGGGGGTAATCACACGCATCCCTGCATTTTCTTTAATTTATGAAAAGGTTTCAAGAATTGGAAACTGTGATCCCAGTTGATTTTTTCATAATAACTGTTTGTCTTCCAAGTTTTACTTGTCCAAACTCAAATATTTTGGAAAGGTGAAACGAGTGTCAGGCTGTGTGAGGCGTTGAGTTTGTGCTCATACACAGATGTAATTTTTGGGTTTAGACTTGACACAATCATGTAAATGGACGAGGAAGGTTATGATTATACTTAAAAATCGCGCGTCAATCGCATTTGCTGTCTTTAATATGTTCTATGTTTTTAACCTGGTTACGGAGCTTCTTGCTTTTTGTTGACCCGTAATATTAAAATGTTGGCTGTGCCGGCAGTGTCAATGGATTAAAACTAATATTCTATGAAGAACATTAGTGCTGTGAATTGGATATCATTCTTTGCTTCTCCTCCCCTATTTCCTTCCCCATTCTATTTATAAGAATTTATATTGCTGACTGTCCTAACATTTCATTGGTTGTATTTCTCTTCCCGGGTCCCAGACATTGGTTTTCCAGACTGCCCCAAATCCAAGGTCCCGTAACTTCAGAGAGACATTGCTAAAGAAATATGAATGCATATTTCTGTACATAATTAGTCTTTCATTTTTTAAATTTCAAATTTCAATGAAATCCCCAATGGTTACAGACTCAAATTAAGGACCATCGTAAAGACCGTGGAAGCACGGCAAGAATAATCAATTTTCTTGAATACTGCTTGCGCTGTAGAGGCACAAGTAATTTGTCAAATTAACAGGCCCCACTATAAAAAGTACGATTGCAATTTCACCGGCAGCTTCATGCAGCAATCATCGCCTCCAATCACGTTACAACAACAAAATTGAAGCTTATCCTCAATAAGTCAACCATCTTACTTCAAGACATCTCAGGATCTTTGCCTCCACCCTGTTTTGATTGTTAGCATACCACGCCAACGACAAAACAATGAGTAAGTCACAGTATAGAATAATAGTAATTAATAGGGATGATTTTGTTTAGGGACGGTGAGATATGCTAAAGCATGCCAATTTACTATTTCATAGTTTGCTTCAATAAAAGGACCTTTGATTGTAATGACATATGTCCCATACGATCATATATCAGGCGTGGTTCGTCGTCTATCATGCAATTCCAAAGTCATGGTAAATATTGATCAACCATCTCAAGGTATTGAAGGTAACGTCAAAGATGACCAATTTACATTAATACACATATTCTCTGTTAATTTTTTCTAGCAGCCAAACTTTCGAGACAAGCCTTTCAACGTTATTGTCTCCAAGTTGGCTAGCACTTTGCCTGAGCTGTGATTACGGAGTCAACACTCTCAACTAACACACTGCTACTTTTACATTAAGTCAGCCAGACCCCTCCAAAGACAAGCATTACATCTAAGTTAGTTAGCGCAGAGAGAAAGCTGATCCCGACAGAAGCCTTTTCAAGTTTTGTATTGGCTTCAGCTGCTTTTTGTTGAGATGATTCTGCAATATGTTTCCTTGGTTTTCCTGATATGCCAGCATATTGGTCTAGTGAATTCAGTAAATGATGATAGATTGGCTCTTCTGTCCTTCAAAGAAGCCGTGGATAACTTCGCAGAAAGCTATCTAAACAAGTGGAACAGCTCAGACGAGAACCCTTGTGCATGGAATGGAGTTACATGCACAGAAGGAAAAGTCTCATCTCTCCAAATTCCAAACAAGAGACTTTCGGGGTTTCTTCATCCAGATCTTGGAAACCTCTCAGCGCTTTGCCGAGTTAATCTCAGAAGCAACAACTTCTCTGGAAGTTTGCCAGTCGAGCTCTTCGATGCATTGAATTTACAAAGTTTGGTCCTTTCAGCCAATTCATTTTCTGGTCCTGTTCCCACTCAGATAGGGAACCTCAAGTATCTACAAGTATTAGATCTTTCACAGAATTCGTTCAGTGGCTTGATACCGCCATCTCTAGTTCAATGCAAGAGATTAAAGAAACTAGCCCTTAATCAAAACAGTTTGGCAGGCTCTATCCCAGGTGGTTTTGGAACCAATTTAGTTGCCCTTCAGAAACTCGACCTTTCCTTCAATAACTTAAGCGGTCCAATCCCCCAAAACATCGGCAACTTATCAAGCTTAAAAGGTATTTTTGCTTTGTCTCACAATCTCTTCAATGGTTCTGTTCCTGCAAGCCTGGGAAGCCTTGCAGAGAGAGTTTACATAGATCTCAGCTATAACAATTTTAGTGGTATCATACCCGAAAATGCTGCTCTACTGAGTTTAGGACCAACTGCTTTCGTTGGTAACCCTTTGCTCTGTGGACTACCTCTGAAAGTTTCATGTCCTTCAGGAACTTTGGATCATCCGTATTCTAAGCCTTTGCCTTATGATCCATCTCATCATTCAGATAAACAAAATCACTCAACTTCCTGTGCAGTGATTACAGCAGTTGTTGGGGCCACAGTGCTGGGAATATGCATTACTGGGTGGTTGTTTTATTATCGGTACAGGAAGGCTACTAGTTGCAAGTGGAGTGAAAATGTCGGCTGTAGTTTTGAAGAAAAGTTGATGATTAAACGGGAGTTTTTCTGCTTCGCCAGAAATGAAGTGGACACTCCGTCTGAAAATATAGAGCAGTACGAATTTGTGCCGTTAGACTCTCAGGCTGATTTTGATCTTGAGCAACTTCTGAAAGCATCAGCTTTTCTTCTGGGTAAGAGCGTGATCGGGATTGTATATAAAGTCGTTCTCAACAATGGAGCAGCCGTGGCAGTGAGAAGGTTGGAACACGGAGGTTGGCAAAGATTTAAGGAGTTCCAAACTGAAGTAGAAGCAATTGGAAAGATGAGGCATCCAAATATAGTTGGCCTCCAAGCTTATTTTTGGTCTATTGACGAGAAGTTGCTCATCTATGATTACATACCAAATGGCAGCCTTGCCACTGCAATTCATGGTAATATTTTCCTCTTACAAAACTTAGTACTATCAGCTTGATAATTGATTCTTTCTCTTTTCCCTCCCATATCTGTTTCTTGTTAAAGACCTTCATTATAAATCATGAATTTTGAATACACTACCAGTTCTGATCCTGAAAAATTAATCAGGGGAAGGTGGAATGATATCCTGTAGACCTCTTTCCTGGCCTGCTCGTCTGAAAATCATAAAAGGAATGGCAAAAGGCTTAGCTTTCCTACATGACTACGGTCCCAGAAGATATGTCCATGGAGATTTGAGGCCTAGTAATATCCTGCTTGGACCGAATATGGAGCCTCACATCTCTGATTTTGGACTTGGTCGCCTGGCCCATATAGCAGAACAATCCCCAGATGTCCAATTGGAACATTCAACAACGGGAACACCACAACAGAGTTCTCCATATGAGTTTACAGTGCTAAACTCAACCATGAGCAGGTCCTATTATCAAGCTCCTGAAGCCTCAAAAGTCAGAAAGCCGACACAGAAATGGGATGTATACTCATATGGAGTGATATTACTAGAGATGATTTCTGGGAAGTTGCCAACGATTCAGATAGGCTCCATGGATATGAACCTAGTTCAATGGATACAGCTCATCCTTGAGGATAAGAAGCCAATAACTGATGTCTTGGATCCTTTCATAGCTCATCATCTCGACAAGGAAGAACAGATAATTGCTGTGCTGAAAATCTCCCTTGACTGCGTCCATAAGAGCCCAGATAAGAGACCTTCAATGAGGCACGTCTGTGATAGTTTAGACAGAGTGACCAAATCCACTAGACAACAGTTCATGCCAGAAGAAGACCCTAAATTGCTCAATGAGAAGAAAATAGAAAGACATGGAACATTCAAGCAAGGGACACGGTGCAACAACACATCAAATGACCAGAGTAGTTAGCCTGTTTCACCAAACTGTTAGGAGTTAGCAGAAGAATACATAATTTTAAGCGTTCATGATCTGGCTATGCTCATGTAATATGATTAATCCAGCGTTTTGTATCGGAATCCGCCCTCTCCCTTCCAACTTTCATTAGATTAAATATATTTCCAGTTTCATTTGCTATCTTTTCTAACAATACCTAACTTGGTTGTGACCGTTCACATCAATGATATATACATACCATCTAGCACCAATGTTATGACAACAGATGCTACCTTCCGTAGACAAATTGTAGGAACCTAGAAGAAGCAAGTTGCTGTAACAGTTGTAATAACTCTAACATGGACCTGCAGTTATTCCTTTGTTAGGGCAAATTAAATCAAGCTTTCATGTAAGGCTTTACCTAAAGAAATTACAAAAAATCAACATAAACAGAGTACTAACCAATGAAGTGTATTCAACAAATTCAATGGTAACCAATAGCAAAAATTCAACATAAAAGAGGCCCTAACTATGGAATGAACTTCAAGCCAAAATCCTATATTAGAAGTGTATCAGATCATTTTCAACAAATTCAATGGTTTTTAAGTTTCAGCAATGACAAGGACCTTCCCAGTTCCTTGGAATGTAAAGCCCTTTCATCCATTAGATTAAACAATGATTCTGCTTAGTTTCTAAGAGCAGTTAGGCTTGTGACTGTCTTGAAACGGTCATTTGAGAAAGCCAGGTAACAAAAGAGAGGAGAAGAGAATCCTTAACAATTAAAAATTTTAACCAGCAGAGGCTGACACCAAATTTGAATAATCTTGTCATAAGAAGAACTTATGCAAAATGACAAGTGTCTATCACTGAGCTATTCTTTCAAATACCAATTGCAACCTATCCAAAAACTGCACCATCCAATATAAGAAGTCCCCTTCATTTGATTTCTCATCAAACTTGGTTCCTCTTAAATCAAATAAAACAGACACAACCCAAATAAAATCAGGCTTTAAACAGTGTAGGTTACAAATGTTAATTATTATATTATAATAGAAAAGTATGTGAAAGAGAAACTTGAGAGAGAGCAAAAAGAAAAGAAAGAAAGAAAACCACCGCCACCAAAAATATGAGTTCAGTAACTTGAAGACTACAAAAGGGTATAAAGAGAAATGGGAAATATCAAATAGAATAACCAAGAGGAAGCACAAACGGGTTCTAGGTCATACCATTCTCCCATTTACAACTTCGTGCTAAACTTTACTTGTTGACTGTATTTCTAGAACAAATGAATTTGCATTATCGTAATCTAAACTCCAAATGAAGTATAACTATAACCACTCAATGAAAGTGTGACTGACTTAATGCAAAAAGTGCAGTCCCACACAACATGTAGTCAAACTTTCCTCAATGACAAACCTTAACAATCATCATCTACCCATATTCTACAGAGTAATATTATAAATATAGCAGATATTAACTAGTTAATGACTTCTGAAACATGCATCTTATTGAGGTTTTACTAATAATCTCAAACACTTTAAATCAAATAACATGGCAAAGAACAATTAACACTGCCAAAAACTCTGCTTTCATTAGGCAGATAACACTTGCTACTTCCACAATAAGAAACCAATAAAAAGTTTGAAGATACCATACAATAGCACCAAAATTGCTTCTTCTCGAACAGCAGACTCATTGCGGCTGTGAGGTTCTAACCTGCTGCTTTATGCTGTCCAATGGCAAATGTGCAAAAGCCTCTGATGATAACATTGTTGAGGCTTTTGTCATGGTCTGATACTGAGGAGGCAATATGGGTGGTGGAGGCTGAGATTTGTATATTTGGGCCCGGAGAGGGTCATCATCATGTTCCTTGCAGTAATTAGCAGTTTCTTGGGAAGTAACACCAATTGGATGAGGTTGGTTGTGTATTTGAGAAACAGCCAGATTGTATTGCTTATTTTCATTATAAGGTACATGATCGAATGTATTTGCCACTGAGGTTGTTCTGTAAACTTGTGATACAAACTGAGGTACTGGTGGAGTGGGTGGGACATCCTTGTAAGCTACTTGGTTAGGAATTAGTGTAGAATTTGGATGCAAGGGAGGCCGACCAGATATAATGGGCAAAGTTTCTTTGGATCCATATTGAGCTAATGAATTATAAATGTGGGTCTGCCCAACTGGTATGGCATATACTGGGTACGGCAGATTAGGCAGATATTGTACCTGTAGCTGATGCGGCGGGGTATTGTACATAGGATAGCAAGATGCAATAGGCAAAATGCCAGTGGTGTTCGGAGATGCAAACTGGGAACCCGTGGGAACAAATTGCACTTGTTGTCGCTGCAGCTGGTCCAATTGCGAAGATATTGGATACCCTGGAACCTGAACTGTTTTATTTGTCTGCATCTCAAAGACAGTATCAGTGATCTTAGCATCTGATGATTCAAAAGGGTTCAAAGAAACTTTGTTATCCACTGTGGCAACATGAAAGGTTGGATCTTGGAAAGTTCTTGTCTGTGCATGAGAAATGGCACTTGCCACACTACTACAATCACTGGCAAAAGAAAGAACATAATCAATTATACATTAAGCATTGCACTAGGCAACTAAAATTTTCTATTAGGTTCCAGATACAAATATAGATGAATCCAATATGTTATCACAGTCCAAACTAGTTTCCAAATGAATCCTATACAACTACCATGTACTCATTCGACTTGAACTTTCTTGTAGGAATGAAGATACTACGTTTTTCTCCATCCCCTTGCCTTCTAGACTAAGTAACTCTTTGAAAAAGAGTCAAAACCATGCATTTAGAGCAACCAATTGCTCCATAAGTTCCATTATTTTCTCTCCAGTATCTTCACTTTCTTATCAGCCAAACAAAAAGGATAAAGATAATAGGGTAGAAGAATAAATACAATCGGCCAAAACAAGATATAGACATCAAATATCATACCTTGCAGCCGATTCAGCGGGTAGCAACTTGGTCTTGATCTCTTGCAAAAGAGAGATATTTTCATCGCCACAAGCCTTAATGGGTGGCAAGTTCGACAACGAGACTGAAGACGATGAAGAACCAAAGGACGACGTCGTTTCCAACATCATAGACTCCTGCCCACCAAGACCGACAGTATGACCGTCAATTTGACCATCTCCACCAAAACCCATCTCTTCTTTTTGCATCATCTTTGCACTCTTCAAGGCGTCCACAAACCAACTCTCTGTCTTGGGGTGAGTCAAACCGCACTGAGTCGTCGTCAACTCGGAATGAGTAGTCAAGAGCTCGTGTTGTTCAATAGGAAAGAGGAATAACCTGATGCGGGAAGGAGTAGGGGAACCCGAGAGACGCTGAAACTCTTCGAGGAAAATTTGCAAGTCGTCGTCAGAAGAAAGAGAGATGAGAGAGTCGAGGTCATGGAAAGGGAGCTGGTACTTAAGAGCGAAGGGGTTGCTGACGTGGAGTGCAGCAGCGATGTGGGCTGAAAAAGTGGAGATTGAAGCAGTGCTGGTTGCAGGAACGGTGATGATACGCGTATCGCCTCCGGTGTAGAACAAGGACTTCTTGTAGGCCAAAGCGACGATATTGCCTCCATAACTGCACATAATCCGGAGCTTTCCATTCTTCTGCAATGTCGGTGGCTCCATTGCTGCGGCGGCGATGAGATCCAATATTTTTCCGGAGGGTTCCCTTGGCTGTAGCCTGCAGTTACTCCATTAAGTCTATTGAGATGGTTGTCTATTGCGATGCGGGACACACGTGTCAGGCACATGCGTGGGATTTGCCACGTCATAACCACTGGATTTTGGAGAAGCGATGGAGCATGCTTATGTAATAAAAAGTACATGGTGGGACCCGGTCTTTAACAGGGTTTGTGCAATAAGGCAGCCTTGGAGCAGGTGCAGTGAATGTGATTATAATATTATCCTCCACAAAAAGGGGGAGTCAATGCTTAATTAAAAACGTTTTAGTGGTTAATTACTTTTCTTAACAAAATTTCAAACCTCGGTTTAATATAATAATATTTGAAATTAGTTATATTTATTTATAATAACATTTGCAATTTGTTATATTTATTATCACTATCCTGTATCTACTATCACCACAACTAGATCACCACTTTTCATAACTAATATAAAAATTAATTAAAAATTGAATATCCGTAGAATGTATAGCAACATAACTTATTTAAAATATTTTTTATACCTTGAAAAATGGCAAATGTGTAATTGTATTGTAAATTATAATATATTTAAAGATGACAAATGTAAAATGGTTTTGTAAATTAATTTATATTTTTTCATTACTTAATGTAGTGAGTAAAGATAATGTGAGTTGTAGTACTATAAATTATTATTTTTCATATTTTGATGCTCAACACGTGAGATAAGATTATTTGCAATAAAATTAAATGGCGTATTATTTTGGGTGCCCAAAAAAAATTAGAAATATAGTCACAACCCCATAAAATTATCGCAATTAATGCGCTGATCCTGATCCCCACGTACTTACGAAATTAAATTTATAATTTAATAATGGCTTATTATCAATTTCGTCCTTGAGGTTTTGATTTTTATCATTTTGAGAGATGATAAAATCGACCTGCTTTCTAACTCTATCCAATTTTCTTCTGCAATTACGCATTTACCCTTTGTTCCCAAATCTTAACAATCAATAACGCCCCTCAAGGCTCCAGAATTACTCAAAATCTTCCTCGGCAAAGGACAAAATTGTCTGCATGACCAAAATATAGAACATAAAGACTTTTTCACTAATTGCCATATTTTTCCTTCCTGCACCATCTCCCCGTATATAAACCCCTGCGCATACAAATTCAATCCAACAGAACCACTCTCACACACAGCTATTTTTTCCTTTCACCATTTTCTTGTCTGTAAACATACTGCACATACAAATTAACTACCAACCGATTGCCACACAGAGAAACCTCAGCACCAATCCAGGGCCAAAAACGCATCAAATCCAAAAGAACTTAGATCAGTTAGAAGCTTCATTCAACATCACCAGAATTATCCTTACATTCGTCACCACATACATGCCTATCATACCCAAACTAAAATGTTTAAATCACGGTATATATAAAACTAACTAGATAGGACAAATTAATAGGTCAAATTTCTCTAAAATTTTGATCTAAGTCAACAAATGTTGGACGTCTTTCCTGTCTAGAAGTCAGACTAACAGATTGCACCATCAAGGAAAAATAAACCCTGGAAAAGACATGAAAACAAAAGAGAACAAACAACAAAGTTCAAAATCAATCACCACTAAAAAATGCAAAAGTAGCAATAACAAGTATTGATAACTTTTATTGACCCAAAATTTACTTAGCTGAAAGTATTTTGGCCTTAGTTATTACTAAATAGATAACTTGACTCGGTTCGAATCGCTTCGATATCTTGACACTTGCCTTAATTATCGAGACGATCCAATCCCTCTATTTTAAAAACGAGAGATTTGAATAGGACTGATACGTATACTGCTCAAGTAACTATTTAAGCATCTCGTCATGTTAGAGCGTGCTATGCTTTGTAAAGTTGCATGTACTCATTATCACTCCAGACCTAACGTAAAGGAGTAGTGAAAAGATTGACCCAACTACCATACCTACTTTTGTCTAATCAATCTCCCGTTCTTCGATGCTCACACGTGTAGAGGCCTTATAAATGTGGAAGCAATACATGAAAGAGGATTCTTTTTCGAGGGGATTCCTTAGGAGGGCCATCTTTGAACAGTTAAGAGAGAGAGATTGCATTCATAAACATTTCTCGAGCCCAGCCTCCTGGATCAGTAAAACACTCAAACATTCATATTTTCTTTATTTTCGCTTGGTCCTACACATTTCATTGACTTGAGCATCGGAGTTTACTCATCCGTCATTCGGCTTCACTCCTAACTCATTTTTTTGTGATTTTAGGTAGTCCCCGAGGAGGTTCTACGTCGATCGCAACAGTAAACCTGTGTGGTGTGCTGAGTTTTTTGTTCCTAAAAAATTTAGGCATCAACAGTTGGCGCTGTCTGTGAAAAATAAGCAAAAGGCCTGAACAAGAAGTTTGAAAAGTATTTCGTGTAGATTGTTAGTGTTGTATGTCCTAAAACTATTCTTGTTATTGGTTTTGGGCATATTGTGTTAAGTTACTATAGAATATGTATTATACATATTTATTAATAATAAAAGTGTTTCAATTTA